>DF357409.1:100004-142200 GCA_000787875.1 Solanum virginianum | reverse complement strand
AATATGTTATGATATATCAAAAACAAATGATGTTGTTATCCAGAGATTCGATTCTGATCAAGAGTCCCTTTGCCTATCTCGACAAGCTTTCCGTTGATGTATAGTCTCTGCCAACTTGCATTGTCCGTCAATAAGGATCTTGGATTCGATATAGCACTTTAGGGAAAAAAACAAAAAAAATGACAGGACAATGCACTAAGCTTTTACTACGTGCGAAGTTTGAAGATACAAAACATAGGATAAAATAATATGACATTCTATTATGAGATTATTATTCTTATCTCACCAACTAAACACGAACACAAATTTAATTCTAAATATCCCATCTTATCCATCAAGTTAGGGATTTTTTAATGAGATGAAATAAATTAGTCCAAAAATTATAATTCCAAAATAATTTAGTCCGCGAACCAACCACCCCTAGAGTCTTCTACCTAAAGGGTAATTTTGTCATACTACACCACAATATCTTTTCCCCTATCTTATTAAAGTTTTCCTACTTTAGATTTTTCACCTTTGGATTTGGTTTTTGAGTGTTTTCTTGAAAACCTTATCACTTAACACTCTCCTCCTATCCATAAACCCTGCCTAAACCCTAGCAAAAATGGCTTTTCTCCCCTGTCCACTGAGATATAGCAGAATGAACAGTCTTTTTCTACTAAAAAAGTCTTCAGCTTCATCTTTACTAACCTCAAAAAGGGTCTCCATTAATGCCATTTCCGATGTCTTCAGTGACAAATTTAGTCCCAGAAATGCTCTCCCAGTTCCTCAAGTTCACAGCTTTACCACTTCTTTAACCATATCAGCACCACCAACGAGCTGGGTCAATGGTAAATTTGGGTATAGTGTAAAGGGATTTCATGGGGGTGGTTGGTTTTTACGGGCGGCGACTGCGACGGCAATGGTGGATTTAGAAGAGTATTGTGATGAAGGGGTTGAGATTTCGAAACTTGGGATATCTGAGGAAATTGTTTCAGCTTTGGCACAAAGAGGAATTACTAGTCTTTTTCCAATTCAGGTGTTTTAAATTGTTATAATTTCCATTTTTAACTACTAATTAATTTAGAATTGTTTGGAGGTTCTCTGCACATAGGTCATTTCCATTTGAGAAAAAGAAAAGCTTTTGAACTCTTTTTTTTTTTTTAATGTGTAATTGTGTGTTTGTGAGAAAAGTAGTAATTTAAGCTTAAAGGAGGTTCTATGTAGTGCTTATCCGTCCATACTAATAGTTGTAGTATTGCTCCTGTAGTTTTTTGTAATTCGGTTTCTTTTACTATCTGCTATTTGTCATACTTTAAGTTATCATATTATTTTGTTGTAGTTGATGTTGTGTTACTATCTGTTGTTTTTATTGCTATTGTACGATAAGCTAGTATTTCATGTGTGTTGTTACTTCTTTTTTTGGACTGCTTTGGATTATTTTTCTGGTGGCCAAGGATCTACCGGGGACAACCTATATTTCCTAGACCTCACTTTGTGGGACTATATTGGGTATGTTGTTGTTGAGCACTTCCCAAATTTGGAATCCAATTCCAAGTTGGATTTGCAAAATTTTTAACCAAATAGTAATTTTGAAATAAAATGGAAGATTATTTTGAAAAAACTGAATGATTCTCATGGTCAAACAACCCCTTAATAAATTTTACTAAAAAACATTGAGGTGGGTCAGGTGTGGAAGATCGTTTCTTTCTTTTTTTTGTCAATTATTTTGGGTGAGCTTTTTGGTTTGTGTTTTGGTCCTAATTGCTTCGATTAATATGTTGTTTTGGAAGAGAGATCTAAGTAATCTTTTTCCAATAGACATATTTTTTTCTGGTTTTGGTTTTTGATCATAAAAGGGAGCCTTGGAGCCTTGGAGTAACTGGTAAAGTTGCTGCCATGTGACTAGGAGGTTACGGGTTCAAACCTTGGAAACAGTCTCTAGCAGAAATGCAAGCTAAGACTGCGTACAATAGACTCTTATAGTCGGGCCCTTCTCTAGACCCTGCGTATAGCCAAAGCTCCAGTGCACCGAGCTGCCCTTTTTTGGTTTCTGATCATAACTGAACTATGAAAAAATTTCTGATTAAAGATGGATTCTTTTGCTTTTGGGTTGTATCAGAAAGCTGTTTTGGAACCAGCAATGCAGGGATCCGACATGATTGGCCGAGCTAGAACTGGAACTGGAAAGACACTAGCTTTTGGCATTCCTATCATGGATAAGATCATTCGCTTAAACAGGAAAAATGGGTTTGTTCACTTCACTCTGTTTTCTTTGTGGGATCACTTTTGATAAGACAATCACTTTTGACAAACTTAAAGGATCAAAACTGCTCCAGTGATACTTAAAGGTCTATTTTAAATCGACTACCAAAGATAAGGGACCATTGTTCTTATTTTCTTGAGTTATTGATGACTCCTTATTGGATTCTGCTCTTCTGTTGATAAATGTTAAATTTGCTACGATTGAATTACTTTTGGATTATTTTAATTATGCAGACGGGGAAGAAACCCTTTAGCATTGATCTTGGCACCCACTAGAGAACTTGCACGCCAGGTGGATAAAGAATTTTATGAGTCTGCTCCTGTTTTGGATACACTATGTGTTTATGGTGGGGTCCCCATTTCACGCCAAATGAGTATTCTGGCAAGGGGAGCAGACATTGTTGTTGGGACACCCGGTCGTATCATTGATTTGCTGAAGAGAGGATCATTGAATTTGTCAGATATCCAGTTTGTTGTTCTAGATGAAGCTGATCAAATGCTTAATGTGGGATTCGCAGAGGATGTTGAAGCCATTCTAGAAAATGTTAGGCAGAAACATCAGACAATGATGTTTTCAGCCACGATGCCAAGTTGGATATTGAAACTTACCAAGAAGTTCTTGAAGAAACCAGTTCACGTGGATCTCGTGAGCCACCCTATTCTAACTTACTGTCTTAATTTGGTTGAGTACCCTAGAGGTTTTTATGCTCAATAATTATGTGTAAATGTGTGTGCAGGTAGGAGATTCTGACCAGAAATTAGCTGATGGCATTTCATTGTATTCAATTGCTTGTGAGATGCGTCAGAAACCAGCAGTTCTTGGACCTTTAATATCGGTATGAATCCATTTCCTAATACCCTGTTTGACCAAGCTTCTCCAAGGCCAAAAGTGCTGTTTTTCTTTCTAAGTTGGGGTGTTTGGCCAAGCTTTAGGAGAAGAAAAAGTGCTTTTGAGTAGAAGTAGATACCGTTCCTTAGAAACTGGAAAAGATAGCTTCTCCCCAGAAGTACTTTTTGAAGAGCACTTTTCAGCAAATACACTTAGGAGTCATTTAGTTCGAAGACAAGTTATTCTGGGATTAGTTAGTGACATTATTTCTTATGAGTGTTTGGTTTATTGTATTAAAAACAACATGCAGTGCATAAATAGTACTGAATAGGGTGCATAAGTATTAGATTAGTACTGGTATTGTTAAAGCCATGCTTTACTTTGTATGAGAATAGTACTGAGCAGGGTATAAATAATACTGATATTAGTTGGACTAGACTAAATTTGCGACCAAACACTGTACTAAAATTTTATAGCAATATTTTGCTCTACCTAATACACCCACCAAATGACCCCTTAGAAGCACTTGTTAAAAGCTTAGCCAAGCACTAATTGCTGCTCAAAAGTGATTTTCAAATTGATTGATTAGTCAAACACAAATTGTTCCTCACCAAATGTACTTTCCAAAATAAGTTGATTTTACAAGCTTGGTCAGACATGCTGTAAGTCTCTTATCAGTTCTACTTCTTGTTTATCCTATTGATCTAATGTCATATATGTTGTTGCTTCCCACCAGAAGGAGTAAAATGACTTCTTGTTCTTTTTCCCAAAAAATTAACATCTGAGCATATATTTATTCTTCAGGAGCATGCAAAAGGAGGCAAGTGTATTGTCTTCACTCAAACAAAGCGTGACGCTGATAGGTTGGCGGGTGCAATGCGAAGAACTTTGAGGTGTGAAGCTTTGCATGGAGATATCTCACAAAGCCAGAGGGAGAGAACTCTATCTGGTTTCCGACAAGGTCAATTTAATGTATTGGTGGCCACTGACGTTGCTGCTCGAGGACTTGATGTACCTAATGTTGATCTGGTTTGTCTTTCGTGCTTTTATTTGCCTAATTATTTAACCATGTTTCAAGCATTTCTATATTCTTTAATTGCAGTTTGCTTTGTCTTATTTTGCTATATGAAGTGAAAGTAGAGATTTTGGTGCTCAGGTGATACATTATGAACTTCCGAACAATTCAGAGATCTTTGTTCATCGTTCTGGTCGAACTGGACGTGCTGGAAAGAAAGGAAGTGCCATTCTCATGCATTCCTCAAGACAGCATAGGGATGTAAAAGGTATTGAACATGATGCCGGATGCAGATTTACTGAGGTAAGGATGCCTATACCTTATAGTTTTACCTTTTCAATCCTCACTTGTATTTGCTTTCATTTTCGCTGGAGGATATAGGGAGGATGCAATAGATGCATGTTGTTATGATTGTGTCTGTTAATCACATAATGATCTGTTTCTAGCTGTAGTCCGTTGGGGGATTGTTTGGTTTGAGGAATAAGCCAAGTTAATCTTGGAAGTTGGTATGTAAATTGGTATTACTTTATACCAGGTTTGATTTAAAATCCATATTCCAGGTAAAGTAATATGTAAATTCCTGTATAGTTTTTATCCATATTAGTTATACCATGTTTCATTAATCTGGATAAGCTGTGACAATCTTTGGTGTTACTAATTTTCTCGAATTGCTGAAGTCAAATACGAGCCTGTTGGAGTATCTTGAACTGAAACTGATTGGGTTTGGAGCTGAATTATTTTGCAGTTCTTCAATCTTAAATAACGGAAATTTGCTAGCCGATGGGTGACCGGAGTTCTGTCCTTTATGATGCTGACAGTTTTTCCCTGTTCTTTCTTCTTATACTACACTGCTATACAGAATTGTTATCTCATCGGATTATCTTTTCTTGCATGTACTTAATGGAAAAAGCTCCCAACAATTAAAGTAGAGGCTGGAGCAGCAGAAATGTATAGTGACATGGGCAAAGATGTTGGCCGCTTTGGCTCCTTTGGAGAAGGCACCATGCGTAGTCGATCTAGTGATTTTGGTGGTCGTTCTGGTGGCTATGCAAGTAAGAGCAGCAAGTTTGGTCGAGAAGGCGCTTCATCTTCTGTTCGAACAGGTGGATATGGTGGAATTGGTTCAGGAAGATCAAGGGGTGGCTTTAGTGGACCTAGCTCAGGCCGCTCGGGAAAGTTTGGTGGTGGTTCAGGAGACACACGAGGCTCTAAACGTTTGGGTGGTTTCCGTAACTTTGGTAGTTTTGGAAGCTCGAAAAGTTCAAATCGGAGGACTAATTTTGCAGAAGAGTTTGGTTCAGGCCGTTCTAGAAGATTTGGAGATTCGGATTATGACCGAAACAACCGTTCAAGCCGTTTTGATGGCTTTGGAGATGACAAGGATAGTGGTGAATGGTGACCAGAGTCGGGGAGGAACCATTGTTAACTCCATTGCAAGGCAAGTTTCATCCTCCAATACATGTAGATACTTAAACTGCTTAACACAAAATGTTGAAAAGAAGATTAAAAAAGCTAAGTCTCTAGGATATTTGTTCTGGATATCTTGTTGGCTGCTATACTGAACATGAAATATCAGTTCCAAAGAAAACTCGACTGTTATAGTGAAATGTTATTATAGAAGTCTGACTTGTATATTTATTTGTTGTCTGATGAATAATACTAGCAGCAAGGAATGATCTGATAATATCATACTTCCTCCACAGGAGGCTCCTAAGGATTTAACCGAAGGATCACAAACTCACGTAATGGCTTTGGTTGGTACAGGAGGTGTGGCGACTCAATAGATGGTGGCGAAGATGAAACTCCGATACGTGAAGGGTATGCATTGATTACCAGGTGCTGATTTGAATAGCTGCATCTACACATGATGCTACAACTCACTAAAGTATAAAAGAAAACTTCAACATCCACTTGGTCTAGGAAGGCACTTACATGCTACTTGTAATTGATAGCTACCAAGTTCTCACCATTGCTGGCATTATATTTCTTCGCTTTATGTTTATAATTCTTTGATCTCAAGCTTGAAATGAATATTTTTTGCAAGAGATCATACTGGTACTAACTAACAGTACCTATGGTTGTAATGTTACAAGCCTAAGACCTTATTGGACACCATTTTGTGAGGATATATTGAATTGTTGAATCAACAGTGAAAAGGCTTACAATGGAAAGTGTCCTTTTGCATTTGGAAATAGTGTTTCGTGTGAACTACTGTGGACTTCATCGTTTTAGAACAAATAAGCTACAGCCTACAACTTGTAAAGTTATTAAAGTCTGGAAGCAATTTTTCTCTCTTTTCATTTCTTCCAAATTTGAAAAAAATAAATTATCTTAAAACATACATTAAAATGCCCTTCTAAAAGAAAAGTCTTTACTAGAAAGCTTCGTTGTTTTGATAAAAGAGATCAATAGGCTAATTTATATAGCTCTTCAGCAAGTGAACAAAATTGTCAGTGAAATGTTTCATAATCCTAGGTTCTGTTACATTGACAAATGAATAATACCTTTTCTTTTCAAACAGAGTTAAACTTTGTTCTTCTACTGCTACAAAAATCACTGAGGATAAAAACAACCTGTTCATAAACTTGCTGTTGATCTGCTTTGTTGGCTAAAGCTTTTGCCTAGTTCACCAGTTCTGCAATTCAGCTTGGCTGAACATATCAATAGTGCAATGCCTTGATGTTTAGCGCACAATAGTTCTGCTGTTTTTATTTGTAACAGCTTCAAGAAACTTGTACATCCATCCATCTAGCATGCCTATTACACAAAACAAATATCAACATGTCAGTATGTTTGACGACATATTGAAGATTTCTGACAGAGGCTAAATAATAGTTAGATCTGCAAGAAACAATTTACGAGGGAAATGCCAGTCAAGAAAAAGACTTTGAGACGATAAAAGCCAAAAGCATTCCAAGTGATTTGTCAATTCATAATCAGTAAGACTTCTTAGTAAGTGTAATAAAGAGAAACTATCAATCCAAATCCATCATCACCATAATATATATAAATTGTATTATACTTGATACCAGGAAATGAAATCAAAACCTAGTCACCTCCAGATGCTCAGGTCTATGAAGTATCAGCAAATTGTTGGAACAAAAACAAAGTTTAAATATGGATTCCTTGCATGAGAACAGGGAAAAATAGATTCAATACTTGCTTGAGATTATTGGAGGATTTCCTCCTAGGAATTAGCATTCAGCTCTTGAATTATGGTTAACAGGAAGAATAAAGACAAGCCCAAACTCAAAATTTCTGACACTAAACATTGCTCAACAATTCTCATGCACCAGGGGAAATGATTTTTCACTTCTTCACAGATATTCAAGTCAAGGGCCTTTGTGGTTCAGTTAAATGGGGGATCATTTCGACTAGAAGAGTACAACAAATTAGCAGGGACTTATGGCTTATCAGTGGTTTTCACCTTAATCAAACCATACAGCTAAGTATTAAAGGCAAACCTGTCAAGGCAAATGTCCCACCCAAAACTGCACAGAGCCGAGTGATGAAGTGCAGAAAACTGCGACGTTCTTCTCTGATGGTCACAGTAATTGGTGACAGATCATATAAGAAGTATACAGCTGCATAAAGTGGCAAAAGACACTAAGTGGACAATGAAATAAAGCAAGAGGAAAAGAAAGGAGGAGGGCAGAGACTCACCTGGCCATGTCCGTTCAAAATCATGGATGGGAGAGAAGTACTCCGTTACAGAAAATTGATTAGTTGGTAAAACTTCTTTTGATATATATCTATACTCAGTTGGAACAACCTAAATGACAAAGCAGAACATAAGAATATGGAAGCATAAGAGCACATCCAAAAGAGAAAAAAATCATTGTGACTCAACACTTATCTTCACAAAAAAAATTGACAAGGATATCCAATTAAGCCAACCTGGATGCATGTTTCAACTAATGTTCCTTGTTAACAGCGTTTGACTGTGTGAACCGCCTCAGCTAGTCTGATCTTGTTATAAAGGAGACATGCCTATTTCAAGTCTACAACATGCTTCCTCACGTCTTCAATTTTTTCTTTATCCAAAATACATGGAAATAGTTGTGTTAAGTGGCAGAAAGACTTGAATTAAGCCCTCTCTTTATTTTGTAAATTGTCCCATCTAAGAGGTTACCGCTTGAGAGGAATCACTTTATTTGTTTATTTAGTTTCGCAACATACAAAACACCTAAATGGTCTAGGGTTGGCCTAGTGGAGGAGATCTTTAACCTCCAACTGTGAGGTTACTGGTCCAAGTCATCATGAACAACAACATACCCAGTGAATCCTGAAATTGCGGTCAGTCTCGCTACCTCTTTAGTTGCCACCCCCTACTTGCTCATTCGTTCCCACTAAGTGGAGTTAGGATAGGGTATACTGGTCCAAGTGACCAAGTCATAAAGGAATAAAAAGTGGGAAAAGCCACTGCTGGCCCATGGAACAGGATTTCAAAAGAAGAACAAATCCGCCAAATTTTATCACTGGCTGCCAACAATTGCAGATATTTAGCCGTGGTGAAGAATAATATATTTAGGTCTCTGCATTAAAGGAAAATAATGCAGGGTTTGGACTTCAATTTGGTTCATATGTCATACGCCAAGAAATACAAATTTGTTTTTTCCATCACTTTGAGGAAGTTGGTTGAGTTGTTCATTCCACCATTTTTAAAAAGTCAGTCAAGGCTCCTTATGTTCAAAAAGAGAGAGAGAGAGAGAGAGAGAGAGAGAGAGAGAGAGAGAGAGAGAATGGTCCAGGCTATGTTGAAATATTCTATGCAATGTATTCAAACTAAACACTAAATTAGATCTTCACAAACCTTAATGTAATACTTGAATGTGCCACTTGCTCCACGGAGAATTCGTGATGTTCCGTCTAGTGGGTTGTGAATGCCTGGATATTTGGGCCCAAATGATAAATCATGGATGATATGGCTTACATTGACATGATTAGAGTTTTCAAAAATCTGCATTTTCAGAGATGCAAATAAGAGTGAGCAAGTACTCTAGAAGTGAGAAGAGAAAAAGTAATACTTCAAAGGCTAATATCTGAACACAGCTGTAAAATGCAACCTTTGAGAACAACTTGATGTATTTCCAGACATGGATTAAATTAGAATAGAAAATCAGCTTCTGCACTCAGACCAACTTCTCTATACTTGTTCCACAAACTATCTAGAAACTCATTGTACAACTTAAGCATCATAGATCAAAAATACACGCAAAATCTTCTTTTTGTCATGTACAAGAACAAAATAACTAGGAAGTTTGATTGAATCAGAGCTTTCACTTTACTTGAAGCGGCAATATATAACTTGATAGAACACAGGAAGCCGACCAAAAGAACTGGTAAGCCGATGAAAAGAACTCTCTCACGACTTTGGGAGCATTATTGCCCTATTTTCGTCTATTTAGCATCTTCCCACTATACAGCCATAATTTCCAGGATCACAACTGCTCACACAATTTGACTTTATAGATACCTTGGAATAGGACAAAGTTCAATGCACTAGTGCACACTTCCCAACACTTATAGTGTAATTCAGTCAAATCTATAAAAACTATAAAATGTTAACAGAGCTGACCATTTGAGCAACAAAAATGTTCAACCCATGAACGGATATATGGAAATTCCCAGCAACCCGCTGGACATCTAAAGTGCCGTACACCTGCACAACAATGTCAGCATCAGTTGGTGCAAAACGGCCATCACTAAATTAGCCAAAGTGGCAGCATATTATAGGCCCAAAGAGAGAGATAATGGGTGGGGTGGTGGGGGAAATCACAAATATGAGAACACACATAATACAGAGCAACCAAAACATACCCTGCATCCTTCCCCAGCAGCCAATGCTTGCTTAACCTTCTTGATCATATTTTGAGATTGTTCATCAATGCCCTGTAGATGAATCTTGTCTGAATCTTCATGATGTTCTTTGTGCACATCTGGTAAAAATTGTTACTTTATCAATTTGTAGGAGATTAATACTCAATTGTGTTATGCAAGTTAGAGCACAAACTAATCAGCTGATATATCCATATAAACGGAGTTTCTGAAGTTATTTGCTTTTTGAAAGTTGGATCCAGTTATCCGCTTCCAGATAGAGAGAAATTGAAAAAGTCGCTAAGGTCTAACCAAATTTCTTTATATTTTTCAAGAATTAAAAAAAAAAATCGATAAGAAATATTTGTCAAGAAATTAACATTAACATGATCAGCGGCCAAGGCTGCACAAAGCAGGTTTAAAACAAAAGCATATTAGTGTACCACTTGGACTCAGATAAAGAGAGAAACAGAAAGATAAACTAATGCTACTACCCAAATGCAGAAGAACCAAAGGCACTACCATGTTTGTAAGCTTCATGTTCCTTCTCAACAAGGTCTGACAAATACTCGGTGCCAGTGATATGGCCATCACTGTTCAAGCGAAGCTGCAAAAACTCTCAGCCTTAATTGCCGAAAAAGACATGAAAAAAAAGGATATGCGTGCGTATGCATACACTATAGAGTATAGATTGGATCTGAAAATAAATGTCAGTGTGGAGAAAAAGAAAATTGCAAAAACATGAAACAGAAGACAAAAAACAAATGTCTTCATAATTTGCTTCAGAGTTACACAGTTTGCAAAAATAAATTGGGAAGGTGCGGAAACTGAGGTATGCCTATTCAGATTTGTATGAATTATGATTTCCAGAAGTTCTAGCCTGCTAATACCAATTTAAGAAAGAATGATAAATGTTGGGTGAAATTACATTGACATTCCTAATTGCTGGGTTACAACAAAGAGACTAGGTGATAGGGAATTATAATAATTGTCCTACATATTGTGTGGCATTATATTTTTCTTGGCAAAACTAAAGTAGAGTTGTAAGTTAATAGTATAAAGCCTTGACCGCCTCTCTCATTCCATAACTAGACTACACTTCTTGGCTTATAAGTTGGTGGTATTTTAGACAAACCACCCATGCAAAAAGTTTCCAGTTAAGTTTTGATAAAAGATCCTTTACACTTTTACGAATAATTTTGCCTATGAAGCTACTGACAGAATATACACCAATATGAACTCTTAACGGGAAATACAAGAAAAGTGAAATGGTCAATCTTTTTAGCCTACATCTCTTTTGTGTTTGTTAAGTTTTCCTTTTTGGCTTTTAAGATTTAGAGAATTTTTCTTATAGTATCAATAGTATTTAAAGACTGTAACTTTATAAGGTAGGTTGGTGATGAGTAATTTTCAAATTGTAATGGGAGGAGAAAGATAAGTAGTTACGGACAACTAGAATAGACATCAAAGTGTCTTACCCGAAACCTAAGTATGACATAATTAATGCAGCAAGTCATAACCATCAAACTGGAGATATTTTTTATATCAGTTAAATAGAAACAAAAGTTTTGCTTACAATACTTTTGACTGGAAAGGCACCAGTAATTGTGTTGACTATTGTAGGTCTGATAACGTGATAACAAATTGATTCATCCCGTCTAAGGCATAAAAGTTTCTTTAACTAGAATCCAACAACGTTAACATTATGATCCCTAAGAAACACAATCTACTAAAACATGTAACAATCTAACCGTGTTATGCATTACCCTGTAGTAAAAAAAAACTCATTTAGTTTTCAGTTCAATCGGCAGCAAAAAAATTTCATTTGCGAGGATAGATCAGTACCTTCCATATGTTTGTATCAAGATCTACTTCATGCTTTCCCGACATATCAATAGCATCCACACTGAGAACTACAAAAAGAATAAATTGATCAACCTCTGGAACATTACGAAAAAAATATTAACAAAGAAAAGAAAAACTCAAATTTAAATAAATAAACAAATAGTGACAGCAAGTAGAGAATATTGACTTACCATCACAAGGTAGAGAGGGGAATGTCATATTTATGTGAATGGGAAGATTTTCTCCACGTCTCATGTCAACAGCCATCTGCACAGATGAAAGTTACAGCACAAACTTACTTCAAATGAGCTACACTAAGCTCAACCTGAAGAAGATTTCATCAAAGAGATGTAAATTACCTGATGAACAGTTAATATATTAAGATAGTAACTCAGTTCATGCAAGAACAAGGTTACCATAATTAGCAGCCCCACAACAGAAACTGGTAATGAAAAAAGAAGAAAGTAAAGTTAGTAAAAAGAATCAAACTCAAGTAAAAAACAGACACAACATAAGCAAGAAATCTTCTACATATTTGTTCAGAAGTAATGCTAAATCGGTGAACATGTTAAAAGAGAAATTTTATGATTCTCACAGAAAAGCTCGGGTATAGGCAACAAAAATGACATGCAGTGGTTAGCACCAATCAGGTAAAGACCAACTTCACTTTTCACCTACATAAGCATTTATTTAATGACAAGGGAAACCCGCAACCCCTACCCTTTGAGTGTGCCCAGGGTAAAACCCCCTCTATGCAATAATTCGTAAACCACACAAGATAGATATCACGCACTAGGCAAGTCCGGTGGGACGAGCTCAACCTAGAAGGCAAACCCCTTACCTTCGTTGACAAGAGGTTTTTTAAACTTGAGACCTCTAGCATGGAAGTCCCAAGCCCAAACCATTGGGCTATCCCAAAGGATTCACCCACATAAACATTGTGGCCTTCACCATCAATAGGTTACATCCTCGTCATGTGTTACTTATGAAATACCTATCTTTTTCTATTTTTAACATCCAAATAATCATGACAATAAGAGAAAACAATTGGGAAGGGTGGCAGATATGGAGTGGAAGTTCTGCTACTCAACAATAATCAAGTGTCATGGTAATCTAATGGCTAAGAAAAAAGCCAGAAATTCAAATATCTGATACTCTCATCTGCAGAACATGAAAACTTACACATCAAACGCATTCCAATTATCTGATGAATATATGCTAGAATACTCTACCTAAATTCAGCTGAAGGACCTCCAATGTCTAATCGCTTTTTTCATTCTTTTGGGATTAACTTCCTTGGTTGATGTTCCAGGGATTATGTACTGGAATCAACCCAATAGCTCAGAAGCAAGTGGTATCATACGCCATATCCACTGAGTAATCCTTTGGCGAGGAATTTGTGGAGGCAAATCGACGGAAGAGTAAGAACAAGGCCCTGTGCTTGTGGGACAAGGTCATGTGGTTTCTAATAGGAGGAAAATGAGTTTGAGAAATTAGAAAGTAAGGTGTCTGAACGCATCATTCACCTATTCTCCATAACTATCAGGCATGCACCTCTTCTTCAAACCAACATCAACGAAAACCTCTATACTTGATGAAGATGGGAATTGTGATTAAAAATTAAACTCATCCTCTAACAATGAACCAAAAGTGTACTAAATAATCATTGGATTTAAGTTCAAATGTTTTGCTATGAGAACACTTTGTAGCATAAGAGTAGTCACAACTCCTGTCATCTGAATTATCTTACAGAAACGAAAGAACCAAAGAGAAAGAAATCAAAGATGGCCAAAGAAAAAGGTAAAAATGTAACTAACACTCACAAGGATAAAGAGAAGTTTTCAAGACATTTTGTTTCTGCATAGCAATCATACAAAGAAAAGGTTACTACTTTATTCGAAGCCTTAAAATGATCTCCTTTAATCATTTCTTAACTTTGATGATTACATTAAAAACTAGCTCATATCATTCCAATAAATACAAAACAATTCCTAGGTCCCCACATAATGAGAAGAGATGAGTAAGACTGAATATATGGAATTGATCAATTATGCCTCAAGTCAGCTATGTGAATCCTAGAACAAGCCCATCTCAGTATAAAACAAATAAGAACACAGAGAACCAATCAACTATGCCTCAAATCAGCTCTGTGAATCCTAGAACAAGCTCATTTCAGAAATAAATAAGAACACAGAGAACCAATCAACTATGCCTCATTCTCACATTAGTTAAGGCTGGCTATAAGAATCCTCTCCATTCATTCCACTCACCAGGATAAATGAAACCTTTCAACACTTTCCATTTTTGATCGATTATGCCTCGATCCCAAATTAGTTGGATCAGCTATATGAAGCCGTGGAAGCAACCACTAATACTTGTATTAGGGTAGCCTGTCTACATCACATCCCTTGAGATGCAGCCTTACCCAAACCTTGCTAACATGGGATGCTTTGTGCATTGGGCTGCCCTTTTCAGCTATATGAATTCTAAATGTGAGCCTATCTCATTAAAAACAACTAAGAACGAATGCACAGAATCAATCAACTATTCCTCATTCTCACATTAGCTAAGGCTGGCTTTAAGAATCATCTCTATTCATTCCACTCAATGCAGGCACATTGTAAATCAAAGAAAAAGCACAAAACTAAAAAAGGACTAGGATCAAATACCAAAGGCGCCAAACTTGGTTTTCTGCAACAAGTGTTCTTCAGCTCGCGGAAATGCATCAATAGCTCTTAATGCTTGCTTTACACCCATTTTTTTCTCTCCTTTATATCCAAGATCTGACAATACTGTTCCAAAGATATCAAATTGAAAACATCTCCAAGTTTAAAAACACAAGATATTCACAAGCTCGTATATGTATTTCTTAAAAGAAAAAAATGGGCAAAGCTGGATGGGATTACAATATGGAGAATCAAACAATCACCAAAGAGGTAAAAATTTGTGTAGCTAATCAACTGAGCTACTAAGATTATCAGGCAATCAATTTAACAAATGACACATCCATAATTTTTTAAAAAAACGTTGCTCTAATCAGTCACAAATCATTCAAAATCTCAACTTTACTTGTAACTAACTAATCATTTTGCTCAAAATAAACCTAATTTAGAAAAAAAAAACGACTTTATAAAGCTAAAATCCATCATTTTATAAGAAATCGAAACGAATTACACATAAAACAAAAATGAATTTAGCTTTACCCAGTGCGCTGGTACATTTTAGAGAGAGAAAGTACCTATAATGTAGAGAGAGAATGGGCCCGGAAAACGACACTCCGATCTCCGGTGCTTCTCATAAGAGAAAATAACGGAAGTCGGACGGAAAAATAAAAGTAGTACGGCGAAGACAGATTTAAAAAGGAAAAAAAATAATTTTGTTGACTAGTTTGTAATTAGCAATTTAATAATTCTCATTTACTTTTACCTATTCTTTTTAACTTTGAAGGTCTTCTGAAATTTATTTATTTACGTTTATTTGTTCATTTTTAATTTTACACGTCTTTTGAAATTGTATCTTTTTGATAAGAACTTCATGCTAGTCCGTCCAAATATAAAATAAAGCATAATATAATAATATATTTTTCATTTAAAAATATATGAAAATACATCTATATCTTTTTTTCAATAAACGTAACTTAAATTAAGTCATGATATACAAAATTGAAAAGAAAAATCTCCGTGCATAATAATGATTTCATTTAATTTTAATTTGACCATTTTAATTAATATCGTATTAAATAATTATTTTATTTGAATGTCAAACTAAATTAAATTAAAGTACTAATCAAATCCATTTATGTCATTTTATTTTGAAATAGAAGTTCATTCATGTTATTATGAATTAATTGAAAGTTAAATTCAATTTTGCAAAAATATTTTGCTCGTACAATGAATAAGGTTTAGTCAAATTATTTTTTTACATTAACTAAATTTATAAAATTCATTTGAATTTCTAATAATAATAATAATAATAATAATAATAATAATAATAATAATAATATCATTCATTACGTGAATAAAATAAATTTATAAAATTAAATATGATTTTCAATTAATTTAAAATGAGATGAATGTACCATTTTTCAAACGAAATGACATAACGAAATCCAAATTTTAATAGATAGCATAAATAAAATTTTCTCAAATTTGATATTAACATATTTAAGCTTTTTTCCCTCGGTAAATAAAATAAAATAACCCACCTTCTCCACCATTCTCTTCACAACAATTTGCCCTTCAACTGAAACCGCCATTAACAAAAGCTTTCAGCGGTCGGTCATATTTCTCTTACTTTTTTTTGGTTATCACTTCGAATTCATATTTTGCTTAATTATCTAAATACCGAGAAAACAGCAAAAAGTACAAATTTTTAATTTTTTTAAAATTTTTTTGGGTAATATCCATTACAAAATTCATTTTTTTTCCTGTTTTTGTATACTCATTTTGATCTGAAGAGTCAATTCATTTCTGGGTGTTGAAGATTTCAAGCGAATCTATTGATATACTATTGTGGTAATATTTTTTTTTAGTTTTTTTTTTGTTGGATTTTGTTTGGTTCTTGATTTATTGATATTGGGTAGTTTGGTGGAACTGTTAAGTATTTATTATATGTTTGGATTTATTCAGTGGTAATTAATGATTATTTTTCATATGGAATATGGTGATTATTGTAATCTGCTTATCAGCTGAGATGATATGCTTTTGAGAACTTAAATACTGTTGTTTATGCTAATTGGAACTTTAGGAGTTTGTATATAGTAAAATTTGTTTCTGTATTAGCTAGGAAATAAAGAGTTTTACTCATTAATGTTATAGAGATGATTGAATGGAGCGAAACGAATAGAGAGGATTCATAATGCTGATCCTTTTTAGTTCCGGATCGAGGTATACTAGTCAATTAAAGTCTTTTTTCTTAATTGCTGATAGGAGTGGATCTAGAGGCCTGATTATGGATTCATGTGAACGAGTAGCTTTTGCTAAGTCCATATATAAATATTAAAATCTACTAAATATTTATAGTTTCTAACTTAAGGTCGTTGTAGCAACCATAAATGTCAAATCTTGGTTCCGTCTCTGGCAGTTGATATACCATAACGAACTACAAAGTACAATGTGTGGGCCTTTTCTACCATAGATTGCACTAAGTTAAATGAACACTTAGTTCCAGATTGAGGTACCATAATGAACTAGAAACTATAATGTGTGGACCTTTTCTGGCCATATATCGCACTAAGTTTAATGAAGTGAACACTTAGTTTGGGATCGAGTCACCATAATGAACTAGAAACTACAATCTATGGGTCTTTTCTGACTGTAGATTGCATTAAGTTTAATGAAGTGAACACTTAGTTTGGGATCGAGTCACCATAATGAACTAGAAACTACAATCTATGGGTCTTTTCTGACTGTAGATTGCATTAAGTTTAATGAAGTGAACACTTAGTTCCTGACTGAGGCATAATAGTTAATTGAAGTCTTTTCCTTGCAGCTGAGAAGAGCGGATTCAGAGGCTTGATTATGAGTTTACATGAACCAGTAGCCTCTGCTAAGATTTTACATAAATATTAAAATCTACGTACAAAATATTTGTAAGATTAACTTAGGGTCGTTGTAGGAACCATAAACTTTAAATCTTGGTTCCACCTCTGGCAGCTGATTTACCTTAATGAACTAGAAATTACAATTTGTGGGCCTTTTCCGACCATAGATTGCAATAAGTTTGATGAGGTGAACACTTAAGTCTGGTGTTGGATTGTTTAGTTAGCTCCTTATCAAATATTTGTAATTGGATCACTAGCTGTTGTGGTTGCTTGTGTGGATTATGTTTTTGACCTTCAAGTGGAGTGAAAGTAAGTTGTTTAGCTTCCAATACTAGATGCAACCGGAATTTAGAGCAGCATTTCTATTATTGAGAATTTAGTCATCGTTGCAAACATAGATAGACACATACAAAAGCCTCTCTCTAATAATTTCAAATTTTTAAAGCGGCTGCACACACACTTCAACTTGGTATTAGAGCAAGTCTAGGTCATGGACTCGAGTCTGTCTGGCACTCATAAATGGAACATGTTTTTTCCTTGCTTAGCCAAGAAAAGAATCATGTCTACATGTGAGTAACTATGTTGCAGGTCTTATTGAAAAAAGAAAAGATAATGTCCTCTGTCTAATAGGCTAAGCTTCTAGATGACATTCAACAATTTCTGGAAGACATTTAATCTTTCCTGTTCAAAACTATTCAACAGAATTTTATACATGATATAGGGTATGACTTTAGTTGTGCAGCATTTGGGGAAATTGATTCTGTTGTGCAGCCAACTCGAGTGAAGTTCTGCACTTCGAATGAGGGAGATTGTGTTAATAACTCTAGCTCATTGTGGCTGTATTTTGTGTCCTCAAGTCATTCTTTGCATGGGTGTGCTAGACTCTTTTCAGTCGTCGTCCAACAACCTAACAAGTTCACAGTGGCTAATGAACCTCGTATGTGTTCTTTAACTATACTTTTAAGATGGATAGTTTAACATCTTGGATGGTGTAAATAAGCATTCATTAGCCTTGCTGACAGGATAGGAAGTGAGGAGGAGATACTGATGACAAAGCTTGATGAAAGGATAACTTGTGTGTTTGTGTGTGCACAGATGCACACTCAAACATATGCCTCGTTTTTGTATTCCCATTTAGGGTCAGGAATTGAAGTTTGTTTCTTGTTCTGTCTTGGAGGCAGCAAACTGGGAATGCCACCTGTTTGGGGCTGATAAACAAAGGTTCATTGTGCATACAAAAAGAGTGAAGAATTATGTATTAGAACTTGTTCAAAATTGAAGAAAAGAATCTAGGTATTGAACTTTATCCCAAAAAGAGAAAGAAAAATCTGACTGGCGAGCTGAATTAGAGAGAGAGAGAGAGAGAGAGAGAGTAGAAGTGACCTTTCATTTTATGTGGATTTGTGGAAGGAAGGATATATGTAAGTTATTCAACAGTTCGATATTTCTATTTGGTTAATTTTTTAAATTTATGAAATCTGATAAAACAAGACCCAGGAAACAACTTCTCTACTTCTATGAGGTAGTGGTAAGGTCTGCGTACATTCTACCCTCCCCATACTCCACTTGTGAGATTCTACTGGGTATGTTGTTGTTGTTGTTGATAAAACAAGAAATCTGAATTCCCACTTTGTGCTAATTGTTGATTAAGCATTTGACTCAGTCTCTTCCCACCCTCTTTCTTTCTCCCATCTCTTGGTGTTTGAATGCAATATTGTAACCTTCTTTATGGATCCTTTTATCTTGTGTTTCTTTGTAGATGGGTCTCACGCTCTTGACATACAATTTGGACTTAAGCAAGAAGAATGATTTTGTATTAGAAACAATTGCTGGTATGTCACATGGTCAATAAAAGTTATTAGAAACAATTGCTGGTATGTCACATGGTCAATAAAAGTTGTTTACTCTTGTAACAATATTTTCTTTAGTGAATCTCCTTAATTGCAAACTTTGTGGGAGTAGGCGATAGTGGGGAGCTCTTTTCCATTTGTAACTGACATCATTGGATTAATTTGAGCTATGTTACTCAAACTCTTCAAAATCCTTGTCGCACCCGTGTTGATATGACATGAGTGTGGGATCTGCACTTGATTTGGTCAACTTACCTTGAGTGCTTTAACTAAATCTATGAACGACGAGTACAGATTGATTAGGTATTTGGTTTTTTTTGGGGTTTGGGTCATATATATAGTTACATAAAGCATATGGATGCTTTCCTATTACACAAGATATTTTACAAATAAAACGATTAGGTGTTTATAATGAATTTAATTGTATTAGTTTCAGTTTCATAGCTTTAATTAATCGAGATATATATTTTATGTGTCGTAATATGCACTTATTGGCTGTACTCCAACACCCGTATTCACACTTAATTGTCAATTCATAACCCCCAAATCCTAAAATTTATGTGATGAAGAATTCGGCCTTTCTCACCCGTATTGGTTATCCATACCCGAGTCCGAGTTAGGTGTTTAGAGTGCATTCAACAAAATGTTTAGCATATAATAGATTGAAGATAATGTGAATGTGAGATGGTTTTTAACCTATACACGTGTTAAATCAGTTTGTGTCTTTCACCTCTCGCTCTCCGCCCCTGTCTACCTCTTCCTCTCCTTCTCTGCCCTCGTCTCCCTCTCTACTTCATTTTTCATATCTTGGATCCTTTAAAGCAAGTAAGCCTCTACTTATGTTTTTTTCTTGTTATGCTCTTTCCAACTTTATTGATTGGATCTGAGATATATATTTCATGGGAGGCGCAGAGGATGATGAACCACTCTCAAAACGTGTAAAAGTATCATCTGGAGAATCAGCAGATCATTTGAACGGGACATCTCTTAGGGATCCTGCAAGTTTCTCATTGAGTGACTCGATGGTTCGTCCTCTGGAATTTCAAGGGGACGATGAGATTATTGGTAGAAAAGGATTAGTCAGGAAAGGTGAATTTGTTCGGATCATAGCTGATGCATTATATTTTCTCGGTTATAAGAAGGCGGGTTTACAACTAGAGGAAGAGGCGCAGATACCCTTGCGCCCCTCTCTAGTAAATTTATTTATGCAGCAAATCCTTGATGGGCGTTGGGATGAAAGTATAGCCACATTGCATAAAATTGGTGTTGTGGATGAAAATATTGTGAAGTTGGCATCTTTTATGATTCTGGAGCAGAAGTTCTTTGAACTGTTAGACAAAGAAAAAGTCATGCATGCTTTGAAGACATTGAGGGCTGAAATTGCACCTCTTTGCATAAATAGCTATAGAGTCCGTGATCTTTCCCTGTGCATCGTATCATCTTCACAACAGGTTGTCTCTGGGGCGTCAGGTCCAGTAATAATGAAAATAAAAGCAAGGGCAAAGCTACTAGAAGAAGTACAAAGACTGCTTCCTGCAACAGTCATGACTCCTGAAAAAAGATTGATCCACCTTGTTGAACAGGGCCTTGAATTTCAAGTAGGATCCTGTTTTCTTCACAACTCATTCACTGAGATGTCATTGCTCACTGATCACCATTGTGGAATAGATCAGATTCCTTCTCAAACAGTGCAGGTTAGATCACATTTGCGTCTTGATACTTGTTTAACCTGCAAGCATTATCATTCCTGGACTGGATTTCAGGTTAATTGTATTATTAATCACCTAATAACTTATTCCTTCTGTGTTTAAGTTTATATATCAATGATGGGTCTGAGGTGATTCGTTGAAGAAACTCCGAGTTTGTGCTTTCCATCGTGTAAAATTTTGGTTATTTCATATTTAATTATGCTGGCATTGTGTCAATGATGTTATCCTGTATTTTTAATTCAGCAAGTACAAATATTTATATAAGGCTATCACTGTGGTGCTCCAATTCAAGTTTGTATTGTAAAATTATACTATAATCAGGAATAAGTAAAATTTATCAAGTTTCAACTACTCTAGACCTCTTTTTGTTTGTCTGTGATTGAATTCTAGACATATTGCTGTCTTCCTTATGATAATCCTACAATTCTTCTTTAATACTGTAATATCCCTTCCTTGCGTTTGCTGGAATGGAGGGAAAATGTGAATTCTCAGATTCATATAGTAAACAAGAAATTCATGTTTACATTATCGATTGATGAATACTACACAATATTTTGTAATAGTATAGAAAATACTCCCTATGTTTCATTTTATGAGTTGTAGTGTTGGGCGTGAAGTTTAAGAAAGTAAAGACTTCTGAATCTTGTGGTAACTAGAAGTGTTCATAATATACCAAGAGTATTTTTCGAATTTTTTGGTCTTGAAACATGCTATGAAATTGAAAACATGTACACCGTACTAGAAATAAAAGTGGCATTCTTTTTTTAACAATTAAAAGGAAAGCAAGACATATAAATTGAACAGAGGGAGTGGTCAATTTACGTTAGTACTTTTGAGAATCATGAGCATAAGTTTTGAAGATTCTCTAATTTTATCGTGATACAAGGCATAGTTTAGGATTGAGAAATGCTTCTTCCTCATATTACTCTTTCTTCTCTCTATTTTCCATTAAGTTTTGTTGTCCTCTACCTAGTCCAGAACCACTTTATTGTTCTTCTCCTTCGTTATGTCATTTTGGATCCATCTTTTAGACGTTCTAGATTTGAATGAGACCATCGAAAGTGGATATCAATCTTTCCATAGATATCGAAAAGAAAGCATACACATGTATTTCCCTATCCTTGAGAATGATGCTGAAAAGTTTGTCACATGTGATGACTTGGTTCGATTTTTCTTGTAGTATCCTTGTATAGAGCTTGATTGCATATATTCCTCATACTCAGGATTTTTATTAATTATTTAACAATGAGATAATTGACTTGACGATGTTTGATAGAAGGGCTTAGATCAATTTTTTTTTTTGGTTGTTGAGAATGAAGCAGTTTAGATCAATTATTAAAAGTTGAAAGTAAGAGAAATAAGAGAATGGTTTGTTGATCTTGTTGAGCTCTAAATGTATCTTCATTGTTTGGCATGCACCAGATATTACAAGAGCATACAGATGAAATCTGGTTTTTGCAGTTCTCTCATAATGGGAAGTACTTAGCCTCATCATCTGCTGATTGCTCAGTTATCATATGGGATGTAAGTTTAAGTGCTCGTTGATATTGCTCAATAGATTTTGCTTCATCAAAAGTCCTCTTGACTATTGCTTGTTATATCCTCTACTAATTTCAATGAAAAAAATTATTTTGTCCATTGAATTTCTTCTCTTTTTGCATCCGATGCCACAATTTTAGTTCATAACCTTTATCTTTTTTTCTTTAACTAATAAAATAATTTAAGAAAACAGTAACACTGTTTTTTGCTTCACTTTCTTATGCAGTGCCCAAAATAAAATGTTTCTTTTTGTAGATTCCCCTGATGTATATTTAGTATGACAGGAGAAAGTCCTTCGTCCATTTTTGTAACTGATAAGCCTTTAGAGAGAATAGCTCTTCTTCCTCACTAGAACTCTTAACGATACCAACTTCTTTCTTTTTCATCATCACTAGTTACCTTTCCTAATTCCTTTCTGATTGTCTTCTTTCCCGCATTAGTCTTAACGAGTTAATCATATCACCAACTATTTTTACCAATTCAACTTTATGATTAAGTCTTGGTTCCCCAATGACGACTCTCAATTCAGTTATATTTTATCTATCCCACAATACCATTTAAATGATGTGTAACATCTATTCTCTGGGCTTTATAATCCTATTATAGGTGTATATGATTTTTGATAGAAGATCTAAACAGATGGGTTTTCTGGTTCTTTTTCCCGAGGGAGGTAGTTCAGAGAACATGGGAGAAGTGACCTATTTTAGCTGAAAATCTGAATTTTATGATTGGTTAACTGATGATTTAAGTTCACCTCTTAATTAGTTGCTCTTTTGCAGGTGAAGTTGGATTGCAGGTTATGCCTGAAGCACCGATTTTCAGGTCATAACGGCCCTGTGTCCTACATATCATGGGCCCCTGATGACAATCAGCTTCTCACTTGTGGAATAGATGAAGCTGTTATACTCTGGGATGTAAACTCCGGTGAATTCATTCATCTTTATCACAAAAATGATCTTGGTTTGATTTCGTGTGAATGGGCTCCAGATGGCAAAAGGATATTTTGTGGTGTTACTGACGAAAGCATTAGCATGTGGGATCTTAAAGGGAAAGAGCTGCAGTGTTGGAAAGGGCATAGGGTTACTAGAATATCTGATTTGGGGATAACAAGTGATGGGAAGCACATGGTCTCTATTTGTAAACCTAATGTGATACTACTATATGAATTGGAAACAAAAATAGAGAAACTAATTCTAGAGGATGAAACAATAAGTTCATTTGTATTGTCCGCAGACGGTAAATATATGTTGGTAAGCCTTTTGAACCAAGAGATCCATCTGTGGAGTATACATGAGATCGTAAGTCTCGTACACATATACAAAGGGCATAAGCAAAAACGCTTCGTCATAAGGTCTTGCTTTGGGGGACTAAGTCAAGCTTTCATTGCCAGCGGGAGTGAGGATTCGCAGGTACTTTTATCATTGATTGACAAGCCAAATCTTTTAGTTATTATGATTTGTATGCTTAGTAAAACATTTAAGTTATTTGGTAATGCTACTATCATCAAATTAGACATGCATCTTTTCAGATGGTTTACGTCTTTTGACCACAAATGAATTTTTTTCCCCTTTTCTACATCAGGAATTCTTCTCATCAAGTTGTCATTTTGAGAAAATAGTAATTATTTCATTCCCGTCCTTGTTAGCTGTTTTTCCAATGATGAAAAGATAGGTAGCAATGAGAAAAATAAAAAATGACTATTATGTTTCTAAAATGACAACTTGATGACAAGAACTCTTAGTAAGAAGAATGAAATGATTTTCTCCTTGTTACCTGAAAAAGAAAAAAGTACACAATCATCATATTGTTCTCTCTTTACAATCGGAGACGTAAACATATACCAGGAGAAAGTTCTGTTTTTCTTTTCCTAGTTACTGGGCAGAGATCACAGAAATACTTTCGGATATACTGGTTCTTGTATGAATACAACTTCCTATTCTTTCTTCCAATTCCAAATCTTCTTTGGTTCCTACATCATTTGCATCAGCAAAGAGATGTAGGACACCGTAACCTCCTTTGTGTATTAGCTTCCTTCCATATCGACAGTTCAGTCACATCTGGTGCCATGGAATGATTGATAACCATGATGGGGTCAAAATGAACCTTGCTAGTGATTTGTTATGTGGGCATCTTCTGTTGTTTCCTTTTTTTATTTTTGGTTAATGGTCAAAAACACACCAAAAGTATCGTGTTTTTTTTGAGTTTTATACCTGAACTATCAATAGTTATTTATGAAAACACACCTGAATCATCACTTGTTCCTTTTCCTTCTTGAAATATCACCATTGCTCAGGTAGGAAAATGGAACAAAAATAGTTGTGTATTTTGATAAATAGTTGCTGATGGTTCAAGTAGAAAATTTGCACACGTGATAATTCAGGTATAAAACTCGAAAAACAGGAATACTTTAGTTCTGTTTTTGACCCATAACACTTTTTTTTTTTACAATCAAAATATAAGGTTCAAGACCCGCTCGTGTCAACGTCCTGCTTTTTTCTCTTTGTTTAATGTGCTTTGATATCTTTATTATCCCGTAGAGAATACTTTCTCAATGTTATATCTGGAGGAGAGATATTGATCTTAATCTAATACCATATTTCAGGTAGTCATATGGCACAGATGCTCACAACAAATCCTCAGAAAGTTGGCTGGACATTCTGGGACTGTCAACTGTGTTAGTTGGAACCCAGTGAACCCTCATATGCTGGCATCAGGAAGCGATGATCACACCATTCGTATATGGGGCGTGAATCCTGCAAACACGAAGCACGATGGCGATGGAGCTGTAAGTAATGGTGTGAACACCTGCAATTGCAGAGTGCGAAGGTGAATGGGCGAGAGAGTCATCACGAGATTTCTCTCCTTGACTAGTTTCGTTTGATGTATGTTCTCTTACATCATTAAGCTTTAACATTTGAGACATACAAAAATGTACAATCTGCATTGAGTTCAGCAATAAATCTTGAACTTCTCTATCTCTATTTTGGTTTCATGTGGGTTCCTGCTGTTATTATTGGTTATGTATATGTCCTGATAAATGTTATGTTCTTGCTTTTCTTGAATCAAGGTCCATCGGAGACCACCTCATTATCTGCCGAGATAAGGTAACGTATGTCGTGTACGCTCTTACCTTTTCTAGATCCCACTTATGGGACTATAATGGGTATATTGTTTTCTGTGGGGTATGAAAGTTTGATATTCATAATGTGTATCCGAATTTATGTTGTATATACTTGCAGTGTAAAGAAATTTACATCGAAAAAATTAAACTATTTATTAATCTAAGTAGACTGAGTGGCAGTAGCAGCAGAGCAAACAGGTTGATTATGGTCCTCCTTTACCACTATATGAGATGACAATGTCTCTAACTTCAACACCTGAACCTTTACTACATACTAGTGTTACTGCATTTTGACTTGTTGAAGTCACCTTGCTAATTTTGACTTGTGAAGGCAACTACAAAAAATAAATATTTAGGATCATGAAATCTTGGTGCAACGATAAAGATGTTACATTTTCCACTTGGACAATAACGAGCACAGGTTTGCTGACATTTTGAAGAATGATATTCCTCAAAATGCACATCAGAGATAACCCGAGGCCATGTCTTGATTCTAACACCATTATCAGTGCTAGTAAAAGTGCAATTCTTGACAAACACACCAACCACTAATGCCACAAGTGATTGTAGTGATGTGAAGTTGCTCTATTTCATCACAAAGCTCGATGGATGCCATCTGTGTTGGGGCTACTGGCTGGAGCACTCACCTTGAAGTGGAGGAATGTTAAGTTCTCGCATTGGTTCACATTGACATGGGCTATCCTTTGATGTTATGTCCTTGATAATCGAATTTTGTGAGGGAGTTGAAGCTCAAGTTCTAGCAGTCTATAGAGTTAGCCGACGTTTGACTGATTAAATCCAAACTTACATTGGGAAGTTTGGTGCACTTTTTTGAGTGCTTGCATTCCCATGCAGCTTTAGCTGCTCCAGACAGTGTGAAGTGATCAAGTTTGAATCAGGGGCTGAAGGAGCTTTCAAAGTGGCTTGGATTTGAAGTTCAATAGGGCCTTTGCATGGGCCTTCCAGTTTCACTTGGTTCATTTCCCTTTGGGATCACAATGGATTCACAGGCCTCTTTAACCACAGCCTAAACATTAAGAAAGATGCATATATATCACCAAAATAGAGAAGAGAAAGGATGTATTGTAGTTAGTTTTAAAGCTACATGTAAGGTGCTTTTTTGTATTTTGATTATTTCTATTAGTGCATGTGTTAAATAACTCTTGTCATTCAAGATTTAGGCATATAGATAGGAATCAATTGGTATTATCCTAAACTCATGAGTTGATTGTAAATCTAATCTTTCATTATCATTAGGCCTCGTGATCAACTCAAATATATTAAAAAAGGGGTTCAAAAGATATTACATCTGAAGAAAATTTTGTATCCCCTTTGCTACTATACTAACTTCCTTTTATACATGTAAATTGCATTCAACCATTCACATGCATGTATGCAACATAATTCATTTGTTTTTATTAAATGAGATTCAATTGAATCTTTTTTTCCATCTATGTAACTCCCCACATCCTTTGGTGCAATAACATACTTATTTTATACCAAACAATAGACCCTTGGAAACAAACTCTTGCAGAAATGCAAGGTAAGAATGCATACATATCTTCTTTTGGTCCATGCACATAACAGAAGCTTTAGTGCACCGAATTGCTCTTTTTTCTTGAGCGAAAGTAGATATATAGTAGGTTAGAATCAACAAGATAATGAGATATAACAAAAAAAAATGCATGAGTTATCTTACTAATATCACTATTTTCATTGGCACCATATTTAGTTATATCAAAATTTGCATTCTTAGTTGTGCTAGAAATAAAACACCCAATGCAATATAAACCAACTTGAATTTCAAATCCATCTTTTCAAACACTCCAACCTCTATTTTTTTTAATTTTTTGGGGTATATTTCGATATTTTCTATGAATTTGTAACATGAATTTTGAAGCCCTTTTATGGTGTAAAAAAAGTTGCACACTTGAAACTTTCTACCTCTTTTAAACCATTGATTGAGTCGCGGAGAAGAAGTTGGAAATAATTAGTTGTACATGGCACATTTTTTTCTTATTTTACTTGGTCTAGTTTTCATTACAAATTTAAAAAAATAAAAAATAAACACGATATATATTTATGCGCACACATATTTTTACTGAAGTCAACTGACTAATTCGGATTGAGAGTTAATTGAAAACAATTGTCAACTTTGATCTTCAAATTAGCACAATCTTTTCTAAGCTAAAACAATAATTAAAATAGCATGGATGAAGAACATTATATTGATAAGAGGTATGGTTATAATAATAATAGGTTATAGATTTTTTTAGAAAAAATACTAAATAAATTTTACTTACAGTCTATTTTCGTCTTAGGCCACTAATATGCTTGAGCCGTTTCTAATTCTATTCGATTATCTTTTAACTCCGCCCTTAGTAAGGTTTTGGATCACTAGGGACTTGACTTACAGAAGGAGTAACAAGTTATTGGCTAATGAATTTTTAATATACTAAATTAAATTAATTTAGTATTTTAGTAATTTTTAGTTTATAATATCCATGATTCAACGTGATTCACACTTTAAAAATACGAAAAGAACTTTTGTCCTTTTCTGAAAATAAAATATGCGTCTATGTGATAAGTATAGGAATTAGATTTTTTTAAACAAAAAAAAAAAGAATTGAAAATGTTATCATAAATTCTCTTTATCACGATATTTATAAGTGAATTTTAAATCCCTAAATCAAGAAGTCAATCTCTAATCTGTGTTTATGAAATTTAATTACATATACCATGTAAGTTTTATTCAGAAAAATCCCTTAGCACTACTTGATTCTCCGGGATGGACGTTCGGTTCTTTGGTTCGATGTTATTAAAGTTTGGTTCGATTTTTTGGTGTTGGATTTTAAAAAGTGTGTAGATTATTTTGGGGGTTTTAAACGATTTTTCGATTTACGACTTACTGATTTTACGTAATATAGGTCATATGACTATAAAACTAAAAATTGAATGATGAACACTATTGAAGTAAAACAGCAAGAAACACAATGTTAGCTATAAAAATGATAAGTTCGATGATCATACGCGAAATATTGAAGGTTTATTTATTCAAAATCATAATTTAATTTATTTTTTTTAAAAGTTCAACATGTTGTCAACAAAAAATGTGGTAATTAATTTAAGAAGAGTCAGTGGCAGCAGCAGCAGAGCAAACAGGTGGATTCTGTTTGCCCTTTAAACTTGGTGTAATATTTTCACAATTTGATTTAGCTGGTCCTTCTTTACCACTATATGAGATGTCAATGTCTCCAACTTCAACACCTTCACATGGTGAACCTTTACTACATAATAGTGTTACTGCATTTTGACTTCTTGATGTACCCTTAATGTTTTGGAAAGTCACCTTGCTAATCTTCACTTGTGAAGGCAACTACAAAAAATAAATAATAAAATTCGATTAGGATCATGAAATCTTGGTGCAACGATAAAGGTTATTGTTTTATGTATGATTAGGAAGCATGTAAGGTTGTGCACATGTGTATAGTAGGTGGGCCACTTTTGAACGTCGTCTGATCGTGAGAAAGTGGACAACTCTTAAATGTAAGACGACAAAAGTGGTTATTTTTGAAAATGAGTTAAATAAAGCCCTTCTTATCGAGGAGTTATGTATTCTCAACGCGTGAATTGAAGATCTTTGATTAAGTTGTAAAAATTTCAATCAATTAGGAAGAAAGTCTCGATGCAATAATAAAAATCATGAAATCTGACCAGAAAATCAGCCTACAAGCCACGAAAAATCATCTTTTGTAAAGAAAAAAGAAAGTAACTAAAACCGCGCACGATAGATTCAATGTGATTATGTGGGGCAATTTTATAAAACCTTGGTCTAATTTTTAAATAAGTGGCTAGTTTTTAAATAGAATGCAACAAAAGTGGTTATTTTTGCAAAATTATCGAGGTAAAACACTTTCTACCAAACAAGTTGTCTATTCTTAGCGTTTGGACTAAAGAGCTATGATTAAGAATGTAAAGATTCCAGAACCATTCCAGCACAACAAGTATGACGTAGCGCGCGATACTTACATCTTTGTTGCATTTTCCACTTGGGCAATACATTTGATCAATGAGCACAGGGTTGCTGACGTTTTGAAGAATGATATCCTCAAAATGCACATCAGAGACCACACCAGGGTTAGAAGCAGGCCATGTTTTGATTCTAACACCATTATCAGTGCTAACAAAACTGCAATTCTTGACAAACACACCAATCACTGGCTTTTCACCAGGATTTCCACCAAGGCTACCAACACTAATGCCATGACCAGGTCCACAAGTGACTTTAGTGATGTGAAGTTGCTCTGTTTCATCGCCGATGGAGATGCAATCATCTCCAGTGGCGAAAGAGGAGTCTGTGATGTTCACAGCGCTAGATCTCGCGACGTGGATGCCATCTGTGTTGGGGCTACTGCCTGGAGCACTCACCTTGAAGTTGAGGAATGTTAAGTTCTTGCATTGGTTGACATTGACATGGAAGGATTTGCTGTCTAGTGATGTTACGTCCTTGATGATCGAATTTGTGAGGGAGTTGAAGCTCAAGTTCTAGTAGTAACCAAATAATAATAGAGTGAACGGGCGTTTGACTAATTAAATCGTGTCTAAAAGAGTAAAATATGCTAAAATAGATAGTCGATCGCGATATGAATGTGCTTACATTGGGAAGTTTGGTGCACTTTTTTGAGCTCTTGCAATCCCATGCATCTTTACCTTGACCATCCAGGGTTCCACCACCAGACATTGTGAATTGATCAAGTTTGTTGACTGTTAGCCATTCACCAGTCTTGATTGACGCAGGGTCTGAAGGGGCTTTCAAAGTGGCTTGGATTTGAAGTTCAATAGGGCCTTTGCATGGGCCTTCAAGTTTCACTTGGTTCATTTGGAAGTTTCCCTTTGGGATCACAATGGTGCTTGGGCTTGTGGATTCACAGGCCTCTTTAAAAGCTTTAATCACAGCCTAAACATCAAGTATATACAAATTTCCATCACCAAAAATGAGACAAAAAAAGGAAAAAGATGCATATATATATATATATCACCAAAATTGAGAAGAGAAAGAATATATTGTAGTTAGTTTTGAAGATATTTAAGGTGTTTTTTTGTACCCTTTGGAGTGATCCTGTGGTTTGGGTTTGAGACTTTCATGTTGGAGGTCTCAAGTTTGAAACCTCTTGCCAACGATAGAAAGGAGTTTGCCTTCTGGGTCAAGTTCATCGCATCGGGCTTGCCTAGTGCAGGTTACCTCTCCTATGTAGTTCGCAGCTATTGCATAGGAGTGAGGGTTTACCCTATGTGTACCAAAAGAGTAGCAGTTGCGAGTTTCCCTTGTTATAAAGAAAAAGTGCGTTTTTGTATTAATTATTTCATATGCATTTGCAATATGCTATATTCCATCAGTACGTGTGTTAAATAACTTTATCATTCAAGATTTAGGCATATAAATAGGAATCAATTGGTATCATCCTAAGCTCATGATTTCTGATTTGATTGTAAACCTAATCTTTCATGATTTTAACTCGTTTCAGTATCACTAGACCTCATGATCGAGTCAAATATATAAACAAAAGAGTTCAAAAGATATTACATCTAAAGAAAATTTTGAATCCCCTTTTCTACTATACTAACTTTTTTTCATACATGTAAATTGCAATGTTCAACCATTCATATGCATGCATGCATGCAACATAATTTATTTTTGTCCTATAGTTTTTTATTGAATGAGATTCAATTGAATCTTTTTTTCCATCTATGTAACTCCACCCTTGGTTAAGCCACACCCTTTGACGCAATAACACACTTGTTTTAGACATCAACCCTTTTAAAACAATATACACCCCTTGAAAACAGCCTCTCGCAGAATTACAAAGTAAGACTGCGAACAATGAATCCTTATGATCAGACCTTCTTTCGAAATTCGAATCACTCTTTTTTTCTTGAGTGAAAGTAGGTATATAGTAAGTTAGAATCAAGAAGAGAATGAGATTAAGAAAAAAAAAATGCATGACTTACCTCACTAATATCACTATTAGCATTGGCACCATATTTAGTTATATCAAAAATTGCGTTCTCAGATTGCCCCAATTGTGCTAGAAATAAAACACCCAATGCAATATGAACCAACTTGAATTTCAAATCCATCTTTTCAACCCCTTTTTTTTTCTTTTTTTGTATTTTTTTGGGATATACTTCAATATGAATTTGTAAAGTGAATGTTGAAGCCCTTTTATAGTGTGAAAAAATTGGCACAATTAAAACTTTCCACCTATTTTAAACCATTGATTTAGTTCCGGAGAAAAAGTTGGAAATAATTAGTTGTACATGGTACATTTTTTTCTTAGTTTACTTGGTCCAGTTTTCATTACGAATTAAAGAAAGAAAAAAAATATATATATAGATGTATGTATGTATGCACATGTATCTCCATATATTTTTACTGGAGTCGATCGACTAATTCATATTGAGGGTTAATTGAAAACAATATTGTCAATTTTGATCTTTAAATTAGTACGATCTTTTTTAAGCTAAAACAGTAATTAAAATAGCACGGATGGAGCATATTATATTGATGAGAGGTATGGTTATAAATATTACTCCTTTGGTCCAAAATATATGTCACTTTCCGCTTTCAAGTCACAATTTGATAATTAAAAATGAACGAAAAGAGTATAATTTAATTTAAATTAAATATATTATAAATCTAAAATTAAACAAATATTTACCTTAGTGATTTAGCCTTATATAATAATGATTAGTCAATCATCTTTTGTCAAAAAAATTATATTTAATTTCTAACTTCATTATTGGCTCACCTTATCCATCAATCTCACGAGTATTTTTTCCACCTCTCACGTGAGATAAATTAGACTAAGATAATTAATCCACTGATAAATTAATTTAAATATTATAATTTTAAAAATAATTTAATTCACGTATCCGTATGTTTAGTCCACGTAAGCAAGCTTTTAATCCTGTTTGTTTAATTTTGTCACGATTTTTCTCATATTTGACCCAATGCCCAATGCAAAAGCTATCTCACCATTTGCCTATATTCCTCCAATCATCATCAAACAATCAAGGTGGGGGTAGGGGGTTTTGAGGGGGTGGGGTGAAGGAATTGTAAAAGGACCAAAAAACCTAACAGAATATCTTGTTGATTTAAAAAGAAACAAGATATTCTTTGCTTTTTTCTGCAGTTTGGTTGCTTGGGTTTATAATTCTTGATAAAGGTTAGTCCTTTTTCCCTTTTTGAGTTTTTGATTTTGTTTGGGATTTGTTATTTTCATGAAAATTGATTTATTTTTTTTTTAAAGTGGGGTAACATCAAGATTGATTGAAATGTTTTAGCTTTTGTAATGGAAATTAATTAATTATGTTAGATAGGCCTAAAAGCTGAGATCTTTTTGTTATGCTCCCTAGAAAAAACTAGGATTAGACAAGAATTGCCCAAGAAAAGTTTTTTAGTTTTGAAGAAAATTGGACCAATCTAAGTAGATTAGGGGTTGCACCCAAGGTGTGATGTTATGGTCGATAAAGTGGGTTGAGTATCATGAGTTCTCACGTTTAAATTTTGAGACAAAAAGCTTGGTGAATTCTTCCTGTCTGTTCAAGCTTGATAATCAGTCTGTTCAAGCTTGATCGATAGAGTTATTTAATACATGCTGCTGATGGGAGGTTGGAGGTATTTCGTGGAATTAACTAAGTTGTGCCCAAGCTGGCCCCGGCACCAAGTAGATAGGGGGTTGAGGGATAATTAGGTTGATATATGTGATTTGTGTGTGTGTGTGTATATATACCTTTAGAAGCCTTATTTGAGCTCAATGATAAAATCTTTTGCTAGAAAACTTCTAATTCAAGTTTTTGTTTCTGCTTAGGCATAACAGGTTCTCTCCTGTAAAAAATTTAGCTTTTCAGTAATGCAGAAATGGCATCCATATCAGTACCATATTCAGATTTTCTGCGTTCTTTTTTAGACGGAGGAATACTATTAACCATAGCAAATAAGAATTGTTGTTCTGTCTAAGCTTAGCAATAAACACTGATTGGAAGTGCTTTTGGAATTGTGATTAGTCGCGTGATTTCATACAATCAATAGGTTTCCTGTGTCATGTTTGGGGATTGATCTTGTGTGGCTTGCTGCTTCATTGTAAGACTCTGATTTTCTGATGATTTTTAGGCTCTGTTTGTGTGTTCGTGTTTTTTTTTTTGCAAACTTCTTAATCTCTTTTCCGGGTTATATATATTATATTCTAATGTAATGTAATCAGAGTTTACCCTGCTCCATTATTTCTTCCAAGGTGCCTTTTTTATTTGGTAATGCTAATTTATGATTGGTGTTCTTGTTCAGTATTCTTTTGCTTTGAGATACCATTTACCAAAAGCTTATTTTCTTTGGTTGTTGACTATGTTGCCTGGACTCTTCAAAATGTGTAGGATCCTCCAAAAGTTGTGCTTTTATGGAGGATCCAAATTCCGATACAGGTGCAACAACATTTTTGGAGTGTCTCTGAGCAACTTGTTTTACCAGTATTTGGTCGACATAGGTCTTGTAGCTGTCTAAAATGATGCCTTGTGTTATTATTCTGATGACTGACATAGCTTCTTATTTGTCGGAAGAAAAAAGAAAGAACAAAATGCCAGAGGGAATAACAGCTGAGAATCTTTTGAACAATATCATGGACACTCTTTCTGATGGTGCACCGAAACATAAATCTTCATCATTCTTTCAAGAGGAAAGTGAAAGCTCTGTTACTACTCAACTCAATAGGCTATTTGGACGTCAGAAACCAATCCACCATTGTTTGGGTGGAGGCAAATGTATGGTAGTTTATTCATTATCGTCTTTATCTCATTATGGCTGTATAGCAATGCTCAATATGTTTCCTTGGATTTGTAGCTGCTGATAGCATGTTGTGGAGAAATAAGAAAATTTCAGCCACCGTTTTAGTCAGTGCTACAGCCATCTGGGTGCTATTCGAGTGGCTCAACTACAATTTTCTTTCACTTATGTGTTTTGGTCTGTCCTTTGGTCTGATTGCGCAGTTTCTGTTGAAAAATGCTTCTGGGGTAGTAAACAGGTACTTTTATTACCCGTGACCATCCATTGTTTATTATGCATAGGTGATCACGCTATTTTGATGATGTTACTGTCCCTTGCCTGTATCTTCTAGACTAGTTCCTATTAATTTTCTCTTAACACGCTGAAGTATTGAATATTTAAGGATATCAGGATGCAAAATTGCAAACAAACAAGTGTTGAACGCCGTCTCCCAAAGAGTGTCCTTTTTCGTCTACTGTATTGGTGTAGAACTTCATAAACATTCTGTTCAAACACGGTTCACTATAGTTAGTCTCTTTTCCATTTTTATTCATCTCTTTCTGCTCCGTATATGCTTTGATATATAACTTAATTTCAGTCGAGGCAGAGTGAAGTTTAATGTAGGACTAGCTGGAGTCGTGGGTCTAGTTATGATACCTAAATTCTGAATATATCTGGCATAACAGACTCCGCGGAACATAGTTGAAGGGGTTTAGGTTACCCAAACTATTATCGATAGAACGAGAAAACCAAAATAGTGGCAGGTTGTGTATTTTCTAAAGCAATGTTCTCTTCTTGTCTTTTGTTATTCTAATTTGTGTATTATATATCACTATCTTGAATCAAATTAACGGCAGTTCATTCTATGGCAACAGGTCTCCTACAGTTCCTCGTCTTGTCTTACCTGAAGATCTCTTCATCAATATTGCCAAGACAATAGGCGCTGAAATAAACCATGGTTTGGGGTTCCTTCAAGATGCTGCCTTGGGCGGTAACCTGAAACAATTTGTAGTGGTATGCTTAAAGTCATTAACCATTCATATCTATCCTCAGTGATATGCTTACAATAAAATGATACAAAGTATCAATTACTTGATGTGAATTATGTGGCCCTTTCTTTGAACGTTGTAGCCTTTTTATTTGATTATCTTTTCACTAGGTATGAGGTGTGACATAAGTATGAACTGTGTCCGATCATAGACCACCAGGCAATACAAGGCTAAGTGACTTAGGTTTGCTTCTATAGGCTAATCGAGATGGAATTTCCCTTTGAAACTCAATTACGAGATCCCAAGACTTGTGCCATTGTTTGTTCAATATTATGTTCTCGCCTTACTTATTTTCATGATCTCTACTGAGATTTTCGAACTAAGATCCATAAATTCAAAGCTCTGATCACCAAATTTTCTTGCAGCTGTTTGACATCCCCCCTCACAAAAAGACTTTTCCCAATTTCAGATGAGATTTTTCCATGTTTACATCTTCTCTCCTCTCTATGATGTCAAATTTCTTTTACTGTAAAGTACACGAAGCTAATGTCTTGGGATTTGTCCTAGGTTATACTGAGCTTGTGGGCTGCTGGTATGATAGGAAGCTGGTGCAACTTCTTGAGTGTTGTGTATATTGGTAAGAGCTCTCTTTTCCATGATAGCGTACTACCATTTATCTTCGAGTATCAAGCAGGGGAGATCATTCCATTCTACAGATAGCAATTTCATACTGAGATGAAGATGTCTAACGTAGGAGTATCAACGTCATCATGTCACTTATAGATACAAATATGCAACTAATCTTGTCTCCAGAATTGTTGCCACACTCGTGTCTGACATTTTTGAAGAGTCATATTGATATCACCGTGTCAATCCCGACTAACTTTGAATTTTGATTTATAAGGATTCGTGGCTGCTCACACTCTTCCAGTGCTATACGAAAGATATGAAGATGAAGTTGATAGTTTCGTATACAATGCCTTTGGAAAGCTTCAAGGCCATTACAAGAAGCTGGATTCTGGTGTCCGAGGCAGCTTCAGGAGAAAGAAAGTTGAATAGACTCGTGGGAAAACATTAATCAAATTGGTGTATGTAAGCTTAGGACAAGGTATTGAAAGTTAACTACATTGTTGTGTAAATGTTGCATGACCTTGGCGTTTGAAAATAACTTGAGATTGGCCTAGTGCGTACAACCTGATTTCTTCGTAAAATTAGTTGAGGTGCGTATTGGTTCCATTATTATTATTATCATCACAATGTACACAAACATAAGAAGAATGGTAAATACTAGCTAGGGGACTATTTTAATTCTACACTCACATAATTAATTAAATAAACCAAAAAAGAATTATCACGAAAGAGATAATTCTAGGTTAATTTGAGTATTAGTTTCCCTATACTTGTCATTTTCTTCCTCTTCCTCCTTTGTCATTCCACTAATAATACTTCCTTCTGCTTCCTGGAAATCAACACACACAAAAAAAATAATAAAATAAAATATAATTGTCTTTTAAATGACCTAACAATTTTATAATGACAATCTATATTTGTATACAAGTTAATACATCACACCTTCCTTTGCAAGTATATGAAGTTTAAGAAAGAATAAAAAGAGTTTTGAAATTTATTATATAAATTTTTGTTTAGCTATATACCTCTTATAAATAATCTCACTAAGAGTAAAAATCGAAAAATTTAAAGTTAAATTATTTTCGAATAATATGATTAAAGATGATTATTACCTGGTACTCATAGTAATGGACATTTTCACCATTTTGGTTTCCACATTCTTTTTGTTTGCTGCTCTTTTGAGTATCTTCTCTTAATCTTTTTGACACGTGCCTGAAAAAAAAGGAGTAATTACCTCAAACTTAACGACATTGGGGCGGAGCTAAAATATCAGTTACGTATTTAAATAAGTGCAATAATAATGAATCATCAAGAATTTATTTATAGAATTTAAAATGTAAAAAAATAAATATATGAGGAAGTCTAAAAAATTTAATACCTATTAGATATATATAAAAAATAATGATTCAATAAATCCCTTTTAGATAGTCTAGCTCTACGCGCCCATGCTCAATATATTTAGTTTAAACTAGATAACATTATTATTTCATGAACAACAATAACAACAATCATATAAATAAGGTTTTGGAAGAAATAGATGCATATTGTCTCAACCTTATATTTATGAAATTCATGATAATTCTCTTTCTTTATTTGAATGAGATCGACAAATATAAACGAGCTCAGATAGATCGAATTAATTAAATGGAATTAGTTGTTAGAGTACTTACTGTGGTGAAGACAAATTGAAATCTGGAATCACAATATGAAGACTTGGATGCTCCCTCAAGTTTCTATACATCTGTTTTACAAAATTAATTAATTGATGAACATAAAATAAGTGAATACTAATTAACTTAAGAGTATTATAAAACCAAAAAAAAATGTAATATAGACCATAGGTTCAAGAAAATTGTTGTTAATTAATCCTGTTTTAGTAACGAATTAATACAAAGTAGCCATGAATTATCAAAAAAAAAATTATTTTGTGATGATGTATATAGCAATAGATTATCAATGGATCCATAGTCCTGCTCCTTCCTTAATCAAAGGGTTCGGTTCAAGTCACGAATATGAAAAAATCTTTGGTATGGAGCGCTTTCCTCGAATGGGCCCTATGTGGCGCGAATTCAAATTAGTCGGGCTCTAATAAGGACATCAGATACCGAATGAACCAAAAAAAATCCATAGTTTTTCTTTTTTTCCTTTTTTTTTTTTGGTTTTTTCTCGTGTGTGTAATCACTCAATAGTTTTAGAACTTCTAGGGCTAGTATTATGCTTACCTAACCTAGCTAGTATTTATTTAAATTATATATAACATCATATAAAAATTCTTCCACCGATTTAATTATATATTTGGACCAATCTACCTACATAGACCTAGTTATAATAATAGACATTATATTTTCTTGAGTTTTTTGGGCAATTGGAATATTAGATTTACTAATTAGGGTGTCATTTCCATGTGCCACAATGGGTACACAAATCTCACAAGAAATTAAATTAAACTTCTCAAAAAAAAAAAATTAGGCTCATACATGGTAGGTCGTATTAAACATATTATAAAATAAATAAATTTTTGTTTTTTTAATAACTTAAACTTTTAGAAGAATTGGAGTAATAGCTGCTAAAAAGTAAAGAGATGCACATAAATCAACCCTAAATTAGTAAATAATTATCAGAATGCGCGATAATTATATAAGTATGCCTATTCAAACTCGTTTTTGTTTAATTATTAAAAAATATATATATATATATAAGCATACTTTATAACAAAAATAGGAAATTCAACAATATATTATTACCTGGAGATGACTTTTAATATGAGAAATCTTCAATTCCTTTATGGCCATCATCTGCATAATTCTCTTTGGCGTTGCTTCTGTCAAATTATAAGCAAGAAAATTAAATAAATAACTCAAATAATAGAGGCGGATTTACGTAGTACTTTTTGAATTTTAATATTTAAATAAATCTTTTTTTAATCGTCATAATTTTCTCATGTCTTTAAAATATCTTGGATTATTAATTATTGTGACTTATAGTACTTTTTACGTTATTTTTAAGTATGTAATTTTATTTCAAAAACATAAAGATTTCATTCTTGAATTACAATCAAAATTATACTGTTTGATTCTCGAAATTGAAACGATGCCACATAAATTGAAACAGATTAAGAAATACTGAATTCTGAACACATAATTATGTATAAGTGCATGAGTTGATTGTTAAAATATTTTAAGATTGAAATTATCAAGTTTGATTTTCGAATCTATTGATCTGTATACACCTATATAAAAGAAAACTATGATATATACATATAATAAACTTATATTGATCATTATGAACATAATTGTTAAGTTTTGAATTCATCTTTTTCTTTAGGGTTGTTTCTAAATTCAAGATTAAAACACCAAAAGAATGGGGAAAATATTATGAACAATAAAATTTAAAAAAAAAAACGTGAAGGAGCAACTTAGGGCAACCATAAATAATAACATCCTTCCTTTATTATTCTCAGTTTTTTTTTCCTTCAATATTGAAATACTATAGGAATTGGATCTGCTAGAATTCTTTTTCTTGTTGAAAAAAACTTACTATTTCTTCCACCAAAATGTTCAACAATGACCTATAATCGATCTACTAAATATGTACATATAATACACTTCAGAATCATAAAATTTAAATCTTGAATCCGTCTTTACAACTAAATGATATCCTGAAATCATAAAATTCAAACCTTAAATCTGTCTTTACGACTAAATGACGCCTTGAATTCATAAAATTCAAATCTTGAATCTGTCTTTACAACTAAATTACACCATTAGCTCTTCTAATTCAGTTAATTTTCTATTGATCAAAAACCACATGAAATTTCTTTGCTTATAACAATAATGGAAGAGATATATAAAAACAACAAAACTATTTTCTAATTTATCATGTTTTTATTGGACAAAAAAAAGAAAAAACTTACTATTTCTTCCTCCAAGATTTTCAACAGATTGAATGAAGAGATGATGAAGTTGTGGAGTCCATCTCAGACGTGGAGCTAATGATTTCTTGTATTTTCTAACTTCCCTCATTTTTTTCAATCTTTTCATCATTTCTTGTGACGACGTTAAGAATATTTCCATCACCTTAAAAGCTTATATTATAACATAAATTTATCTAGTGTAAAAAAATTATGGGTAGAAGAAATATATATATATATGAGGAGTCTGAGATTATGGACTTTTCTTCGTTTGTGTGGACTTTAGGAAACATCCTCTAATTCTTTGTCATTTCCTTCTTGAATTTCCCTTACTAGGGGAAGAACAAAAATTGAAAAGGAAAACAAAAAAAATGAAAAAAAAAATATTAAAAAAGCCATAAAAAATAATAATTGTAAAGTGACTTGCCAAATGGTTATCTCCAAAAAAATCCTTATCTCAAAAATTACGCGGTCTGATGAGGGTAAAATATATGTAGATTTTATCACTATCTCATAGAGATAAAGAAATGTTGTTGCTAAAAGATCCTCATCTCAAAAATATTATCCCCAAAAGCAGAAAATACTAGATATAAAACAAAACGACTAGAGTGAAAAACAAATAATAATTTATAAAGACAATAAAAGTAATAAGAATAAATAACGGACAATAATAAAATAATATATAGAGACACGACTACCTCTACCAACTTACTATACCACACGGCAGACTCATTCCATCCGTAGCAAGAAAAATAAAAATTATTAATGCAATCATAATTTTCTTGATCTCAAAAAGAAATTGGTCAACTGAATCTTGTAAATATCTAATTTTAACTCTAAACCTATTCTAATTACATTTAAGAATTACAATTGGCATATCCCAAATCATACTAACTTGAAATATGGTATTTAAGGATTGGTTTTACTAGTCTTCTAATTAATTTGTGTGAAAAAACTTTTTTAAAAAATAAAAACTATAATTAATTATGTTTGATGCCCTAAAAATTATTACTCCTATATTAATTATATATCGTACAGTTTAGGCACGATGATTAATAAACTACTGTATATATAGGAACCTATACCTACAATTAGTGTCATCTAATTAAGCTATTATATAATTCAATCTTTTTGTTAACATAACTTTTTTGTTCGTTCAACTCTAATTAATCCATTGTTAAATAAAACTAGAAATGCATCACTAAAAACATGAGTTAGCAATGAATAAATTTTGTAATTAAATAACAAAATTCGTGATAAATTATTATTAAACTTTGTTTAATTAACTACGAGCTAGTTAGCCACATAATAGCGACTTCATATCTAATTCCAATATTTTTAGTGATTTTTTTGTGAATGAAGATATTTGTGCTAATTTCTATTTTACTATAGTTATTACAAGTCGAGTTAAAACATAAACTAGTAATTACTTAGAAAATAAACATACAATATATCAGTATGATAAATTAAAAATTACATTGATACAACAAACAAAAAAGAAAACATCAATTTCCACGTAATTTCACAGGTGATTTGTAGAACAATGGCTTTCGATAGACCCTTTGATCTTAATAAAATTGCAATAATATAATAGCTAATGTAAATTATATTTTCATTGAGAATATTAATTTTATTTTAGATTAATATAAAACATGGACAGTCAAAGGTTTGAACCAAGAAAAAGGTATTATTTTCCTTCTATATATATAATAAAAAATAAATATATAATAAACCCTAAGCTAAAGTCTCAAAATTCTCATGTCAACATAAGACGGTGCCTACTTTTTGTTTTAATTTCAACAGTCTACCAAATTCAATGTAACCCTAGAATTTCATGAAAGCAACATATATATCTTCTTCTTTCTTTTTTTTTTTTTTTTGCTAAAAATAAGAATAGAAATTAAAAAAATAATAATAATAAAGTTTAGTTTATGCATAAATAGTGCATAATTGTCTACCCTATAAAGGTTGCCTTATAGGTTCCAATTAATAATAATTAAACTTGCATTGCGTTTCACATTTGTTCTCTTTTTAGTTTTTTGGAGAAATTAAAGAGAATTAAATAAACTCTCTCAACTTAACATTGTATAATTGATGTAGCAGAACTATTATTTCATTTGTTTTAAAAATTAAGTGTCATTTTAGAAATTCAAAACAAAAATTAGTATATATGTTTTTCCAACTATATCTTTTTACTTCATCTTTTTAATAGTATTTAGCTATCAAGAGAATTTATTTAATAGGATACTTTAGTTATGAACTACATATTGAATTATTAATGTCTTAGTCAACATGATTTTTATTAAAATAATACTTATGTTGGGATGAAAATATTTGATAT
>DF357409.1:64753-90440 GCA_000787875.1 Solanum virginianum | reverse complement strand
CTGATCAAAGGCCTGAAGAGGCAACCCGTATTTCAGAATTGGGACTGTCTGGATTTGGAGAAAGTGCAGCTAACAAAGACTCAAAACTGCCTTCAATCAATCAATTGCAGAGTACGCAGCAACTTGGTTCTGTTTGTAGTGAAAAGGTTCATTATGGTAGAACTCCTAGAGATAGACCTATCATCGGATTGGTTGCTACTCATTGGAATGATGATGAAACTTCTCAAATATCTCCTAAATGGTGGGATGGAAACGGGATCCCAAACTCTACTAACAAGTACAAAGAGGTTTGCCATGCTTTCTTCTTTACTCATTTCACTTATTCTCAGCTATATGATTTGTCAAATAAAAACTGATGATTTTTGGACGTCTTAGGATCAAAAAGTTAGTTGGCATGCAACACCATTTGAGGAAAGACTGGAAAAGGCATTGTCTGAAGAAACAAGTAATTCACAAAGGTATTCTTTTACCAACTTTGATGTCTATATTTTGGTACACTATGCTAAGAGTGTAGTCCTAACCAGTGAAATATGTGCTCTTTTATTATCTTCTTTGATTTAGATTTGGCGAAACCAGTAGTTTACCATTCATGTAGATTAAAATTCAGTATATTTCTGAATCAACGAGCTTTTTGCTCAAGAGTAGCAAATTTATACTAAGATTGTTTATCCGATGTACAGGAAGCAACACTGGAACGCCACCAATGAAGCTGAGGAATTGAATACTGCTACATCCCAAGTGCGCTAATCATCATCTCTGATTGAAATTTCTCATTCAGTCTAGTTTCGTTTTCATCATTTAGAAACACATTCATGGTTTATTTCCAGATTTTCGCCTCCTTTGAGCTTAGTTGCTTCTCAGACTTAACTGTTTCACTCAGATAAATTCATCTCTTTGCTTCATTTCTGATGAAGGCTGCATACAATCCTTTAAATGAATTGTGAGTCTACTGTCATTTAGGCCGAGACTATAGAAATTCGCTTATATAAAGGTTTTGCTTATTCTAATAAATAGTGATCTAGTTCATAAATATATAATTTGGTACAATATATTTGCCCAAAGATTAAATCTTTCATAATAGTACTAAGTCAAAATGATATAATTTTTTAAACTCTGAATTTTAAAAATTTTAAAAAAAATTTCCATGTCCTATGTAAAAAGAAACTAAGTAGAAAAGTATAGATAACAGAGATGATTGACACCTACACATGACAGAAACATAATATAATTAAGAGCTTTAGATTGTTTGACCAAATAAGCTATATTATATAATTAAGTCAACCAGGTGAGATTATTGCTTTTTCAAAGATTATTCAGTATGATATATATAGCTTAAATTACTTATTAGTATGTATAATCTGAACTAAACCTTCCAATGTATCCAATCAAAATAACTTAATCAAAGTAATTCCATAATATAATGAGTGGCAACAATAAAACTATGATGATTCACCAAAACTGGTTTTTTTTTCCATTTTTGTTTTTTGAACAATTCAAAGCTTTGTATATTAATAAGTTAATTAATTACCTATCAAGGTTTGTTGGACATAATCGATTTCAAAGAGAAATTGTAAAAGAAGAAAAAATAATAAAAGCTTCAAACTTCTTATATTAATTTAGTGATTGATTGATCCATCGATTGTTGATGATGATTCATCAAATCATCCCTTTTTTTTAAGAATTAGTAAAAGCTTTGTATTTTATAACTTCATTTAATAACTTATCAAAGTTTGTTTGACATAATCGAAATTAAATTATGTGTTAGTCAAGAAAAAAGATTAATTCCACATTCACATCTTTATGTATAAATATATCTTATGCCATATTTGAGTGTAACCATACACTTAAAAAAACAACTCTGAGTTTAAGCCAATTATCAATGGCCATAAGAATTGTGAGTACGAGATTAGTGGAATTAATGAGAGCGAAGAAATTAACATGTTTTTTTAATTATGAGAGATTAAGAAGTGATTATGATATTCAAGAAAAACATCAAGCAACTAAAAAAGGGTATGTCCCTATAGTTGTTGGAAACCATGAAGAAGTAATGGAGAAAATCTTGATTCCCATGAAGTTGATTAATCATCCTTATGTTGTAACTTTGCTTGATTTTTCTGCTCATGAGCTTGGCTATAATCAAGAAGGAACCTTGAGGATTTTGTGTCAAGTTGAAAGTTTCGAAAGGATGATCCACATTATTTCCCAAAGGAAGTGAGTTTCTTGGATGTACAATTTTATTCATGTGTTCAAGTTACAAATATTAGAAATCGTATTAGACATTAAGTGGCCACGCCAGCGCGGATCCAATAAAAATATCTTATTAGGGATAATATTGTAAAATCATAGTTGAAACACCTAAAGAAATATAAAATTAAGTAGCTAAAGTTGGCACGTCAAAGCCGACAGAATATTTTGATTAGGCCGGGAGAAGCAGCTGAAGGAATATAATTAAGTAGCAAAAGCAGGCCTTATAATAAAGAAGGGAGAAGCAGACAGCTCAAGCAAGCAGCTAAAGCATGCATTCGTTCTTCTGTAGCCTCTTATTATATAGTAATATAGTTTAATTACTTATGGCTCCATCATGTACTTCCTCACGTGTGGACCTTATTATTGGTGATGGATTGCAGCGAGACGTGTTTTTAGTAGTTTAGCATATTGCTAGCTGTGATAGTGTGTTGAATTATCTAATCGACCAACCGTGTCATTTAAGAAATTAAATTGTCATAGGAAGCATGGTGTGTAGTCATCTATTTTTCTCTCCTTATTTTTGGATTGTTGCTGTTTAAAAGATTGGAGATGTTGTAACATTGCTTAATATTTCAAAAGTATGATCTTCATAATTTCCAAATGGAAGTGATCAATGATGGAGTATGACCTCCTTGAATTAAAAATTATGGTAAAATTTGTGAATATTCATGAGCAAAGGAATCAAAAGTGAACATATAGTCAACAACAATAATAACTTATCTAGTGAAATCTTACAAGTGGGGTCTGAGAAGGGTAAAATGTACGGACCTTACCACTACCTCGTAGAGATAGAGATGTTGTTTCCGGAAGACCCTTAATTATGCCTAAATATGTGGTTGAACTTGGGACTAAAAGTTGAGATTGGCTATGGATTAGTTAACTATATTTTGTAGTAGAAAATGTAAAGTCACAAGTAGGAATGGTAAAAATTAATTCATATAAATGTGATATATAATTTTTTTAAAACTTGGATATGCTAATGGGTTGTCTTAGTTTTGAAAATGGGTTGAATGTGATATACATTTACTTTTTACCTAAAAAGTGCTACACTTTTCCACTTTCTAAAGTTTCCATCATATGATTCATATCCTACCTATCTCAACTTAACAATATATCCAAGTGTTGCACTACCAAAGCCCATGGATTGTAAACAAACTAATTTCAATTCTTCAAATATGTTTAACCTATTAATCATTCTTACCATTATCTCACAATAATTTATATTAAAAAATTCACAAAATATATACATATAATATATAAATTGTTGACATTAGTACTATGTATATACATATATACATAATTGAACACATGAACTACAAGATTATAAATTATATGCACTCTCAGAGGTGGTCTAAAATTAATTTTTGGAGTCCATAATATACTGACGTAGCTACATAAAGTGAAGGATGATCAGTTTTTTTGGTCTATATGATATGTGGTATAATATAGTATGATATAATATAGGGAAAAGAATAAAAGATACACTTAAACTATTTGAAATGGAGCAAAAATACTCCTCCATCATGTTTTGGAAAACCATCAATTTGATTAATTCAATTTTGTGTTGTTTAAGAATCATTTACGAGAGAAGCGTTTTCTATCGAAAATTTCTGTATATCCAAGACACGAACTCCAAATCTATAAACAAAAGTGAAGCCATTTCTTTCATCTCATCATATTCCTTAGAGGTGATTTACCACCTTTATTGGTGTATATATAATAGATGTTGAAACTGCGTTAATTTCTTCGTATGTATACTTTATCATATTTTGAATTTCTTCACAAAAATTCTGATTCTGCTATTGCATTAGTGATAACTCGAGACCTAAACAAGTTCTTTTTTCTCATTAACACTTTTTGTCATTCTACTAAAAATTAGGTTTAAGTAACTGTCAAGAAAAATAGACTAGCACGTACTTTTAACATAAGAGTACGTGTTATGTCTTCTTGCCTCCAAATCATATAAGCTGATAAAAAGGCTTTCACAATCAATGTGCAAGTTTTGGAGAAAAGCATCACTCAACTTATATTCATTATTTATCTTTCAACTTATATTTCATCTTCAATTTACTAATCATTCTATATTCGAGATATATTAGTCCGATTAATTTGACTTTACATTGAATAAGTTGATTTCGTTCTCTTTGTTTGCATTCAAATTAGGATATTTAAATTTATATATGTATTTAAACGATTAAATTATAATGAAGGATGTTGATAGTATAAGGTGACCGCAATGAATATAATTATAATGATAATAGAGATGACCCTGGTGTTTGAGGCAATAAAAATAACTATGGAAGTGGTTTATAAGTATGGGTGCGATTGACAATATATAGTAGTGGTTATCAATAGTGTTGTGATGACAAATCTGGTTGGTGATGATGGAAGATGATGGTGTTGGTGATAATTTGACTGTGGTGCTAGTTGTGATGGTGAAAGCGATTGATAATAGAAATTGGCTCTCATATTGTCAACAGATATAACCATAATAACGGTAGAATTGGTGATGATGGTAGTGGTAATGGTTGTGATCATGACAACGGCCATAAATATAATGATGGAGGGGTAAGTGTAGTAGCGATTAACAATAGTTATTGGCAGCGATGCTATGGTTACCAATAATGATTGTGATAACAGAGATGGTTGATGATTGATTTAAAAATATAAACACTTTCTAGCTTTTACCTTTTAAAACGTGATCAAATAGGCTAAAAGGTCCATTTTTTATTTAAAATTTCATTATTTCATAATTCAAATTTCAAAATCGTAATAAAAAGCATATAGATATCAATCATTTCTCTACACACTTAGATAATGGAATTTGAACAAGTATGCTTGTACTATTACACGCACAAACAAATCGTTTTCACTATTATTTTATGGAAAGATATTGTGCATTTCACTATATTTGAAATTAAAATGTTTCATAAAAATCAAAATCTTATTATTTTTCACAAATTTAAACACAAATAGCACCATGTGGGCAAATGAAAACCATCCATGTGAAAGAGATAAAGTGGGGGTTACAAATGAATTCATCAATTGCAACACTTTCTTTGCCCTTTTTCTATATCTTTATATTATCTTTTATTTAAAAATATTTACTCTTTATTTGAATGAGATAATTTATATAGTTTTTAAATGAAATGATTACCTGACTTAAAATTAATTATTAATCTTGTTGTCTAAACCAACTTCTAATCATATATATGAAGTACCATCATGTACTTGAAAAGATAACACAAAATATTCTCCAAAACCTAACTTTAGTTATGACCAAGAAACTAACACTACAAGTAATTAATATGTTGAGAAATTATTGGAGGCAAACCATGCGTGCTAACAATTTTTAGTGACACCATGTGTCACAATGTGGAATTCTTGGTTTGGCCGCTCCAATTACCTACTAATTGATGCGTTATCTCGAGCTTTCAAGAAAGATATTATATGAATTGAACTGAAACGAGTCAATCATTCTAAAATTCAAATTTATTTCTTGGCGTAAATAACTTTAATGCAATAAATTAAAAATTAAATAACCATCCATATAATCTTGTATTTAAGGTAGACGCAAACTTTCTGTTCTAACATGAGTAATTTTGGGATAAATATTATTTTTTATGTAATTTAATAATTTGAAAAAAAATTATAATGTTAGCATATAAAATTAAACTAAAAAAAAAAAGAATATTGCTGAGGTGTAAATAGTGTTAACCAACTTGTAATATTGCACTAAATAATATCCTATCCTCAAACGCAACTGAAATTATTTTATACCAAACATTTCCCTTTCACAATTTATCCAAAAAAAGGGATAAGCATACCCCACTTGTGCAAAAAAGGGCAAAGATATACATTATAATATTAATATAATTTGAACTTTTTAAAGTTTTAAATAATGAGACGAGGGTTCTACTTCTATGAGTTAGTGGTAAGTAAGGTTTGCGTACATTCAACCCTCCCCAGACTCCATTTGGGGAATTTCACTGGATATGTTGTTGTTATTGTTGTTGTTAAAGTTTTAAATAAACTTAAGGTCAGTTGAGAATTAATTATATGCTCCACTTCTAAAGATTTTAATTTTGTTTATAATATAACAATAATAATATATTCAGTGAAAATGCATAAGGGGAGTCTGGAGAGGGTAACATGTACGCAGACCTTATCACTACCTCATAGAGATAGAAAGACAGTTTTCGGAAGACCCTCGTCTAAAAAATATAAGCCCCAAAAGCTATTGAGCTTTAGGTTATTAACATTAATTAGGTGTTGGTAACTTAATTTTTAATTTTAATTTGTATATATATCTAACAAAATTCTTAATTCAAATATAAAGTTTTAACTGAAGTTATTAAGTTGGATCGAATTCATATGTCAGCTTTTAGATTTGCGCCTGTTATTAAATTTTCTCCAAAAATAAAATAAAATAATTAAATAGAAGTTTCTTTTCATTTCCAAAACTAAGCAGAAGTTTCTCATGACAAGTATTATTTTTGAGCAAATATTAGGTATATGACATTTTCAAGAAAATCTTTGATGACTTTGGAATTTTATTGAGCCTATTTAAAGCCTTCTCCTCTTGAGCTTTTTAGCAATAATATATCCAAATAAATAACATTTTCTCTCTTCTTCCTTTTATCTTAAGAATATGGATACACAAATTCCTATATTGAGTCCTAAAATTATTGATGAATTTGAAGATTTGGAAGTGACACAATTTGATGAAGACTCACTAAGAGAACTACTATTTGAAGAAGAATTAGAACCAAATAATTATGACAATAATATTGTTGTCCAAGATAGTGTAGTACAACCAATGGTGGTTGATATGGCCCCGAACTTCACGAAAATCGAGGAGGAGGGGGAGGAAGAGGAGGAGGAGCTTGCTATTGAGGATTTTGAGTGGATGGAATTGTCAGACATAATTGTTAGCCACGAGGGAGTAAACGAGATTTTCGATGTGGGAGAATTTAATTTTGATTTTTCTCATTTTTGCTCATCATTTCCTATGGAAGAAATAGGATATGATGTTTTGTGGCAAAACAACTCCTAATATTATTTGTTGTAATAAAATGATTGAAATGAAGTGCAATGTTAAGAAATTTCATAGCAATTTGTTGTTATTATTATTATTATCATTATTATTATTATTATTATTATTATTATTATTATTATTATTATGCCTCTTTTCATGATTTTCCTCTTAGCTATTTTAATCCAAACTTTATATTTGTATTAAAAGAATATTTACTTAATTTGCATAAATAACTTAAATAAAATTTAGTACGTCATCTTTGTTCAAAATTCTAATTAAGCCTTTGTCAAAGAATGCATTGAAGTACTTTCATGAAGGGACGGGAAGTCAATTCTATTTTTTTTTTTTAAAGAAAGTAAGGGTGGTGGGGTGGGATTTTTTAATTTTTTTCGAGATCATTATATTTATGTAATAGTTTGATGAAATAGTTTGAAACATGAGTTCAAAATCAAAAATACTTTCGTTATTATTTTATTAAAAACGATTAATGATACTTATTGAGTATTCTCCATAGCTTCCCAAATTGTTAGGTTGAACCAACCAAAACAAGTTGAGGAGTGTTATAGTATTTTAATTGCCTAACAAATAGGAAGATATTGACTTTCTAGACATTTTTTTAATTATTGACCCTTCTTTTTTGGAGATAAAGACTGATCCAAAGCATCGAGTCAATATTGCATGGGTCAAATAGGGGTTTAAAAGAATCGTAATCTAAGAATATTTCATCTTGAGTTTAAGTTATATACATAGTCAAACTTTATATTTTTCCCTTTTGATGTAATGACTATAAAGTTAGTATTCATATTTGAGATTCAAAAAAAGGGACAGTTTTTTCCACATAAAATTTTGCATTTCATCCTTGAAATGAGCTGATAGTTATTTATTGTGAGTGACATAAATTAAAGCCAATAGTCTTCCTTCACGTTCTATTACTCAAAACATAAACATAACCCACTTGTGGAGAAAACACATTATAATATTTTCTATAATTGAAATTTATAAATGTCGTTGTTGCAGACGAACTTAGGATTTGAAATTTATGGACAAAGGTTATTAAATTGAATTCATCTGGACCAAAAGTTATAAGTTAGATCCACCTTTATCAATGTGAATACTGGTCTCAACCGGCAGCTATGCCCTCAAACTTCAGGTAGACACATGCATGGTAAATCGCATGTGTTTATATAGTTTAAGTGTCTACTTATGCACACCCAAATGTCAGTTGAAGCCAAGTTAAAGTGTATTATGTGAAATGAAAATGATGTATTGCTTCATGACTCGGCCAACTACTCATAGATGGCATTTATTTTCCTCTGTTATGATTTTCATGGACGCTAAATCGATTTCTAATCGTCTAGCTTTTGGTCTTAAAGACATCATAACAACTCAACAATATTAACTACTACATACCAATTGAGTTCAAATGCACAACAACCAAGGCAAGAACATGTACCCAAAAATGGAATCTTGATTCCCTTCTCATCATTTATCATTCAATCAATGCATCAAGAAGAGTATACAATGTTTTCAGACTTGCAATATTCTCGAAAAGTAGGGGAAAATACTGCTGCAACGCCGTCACCTTCCAAAACATCTGAAAATAGTGGATGTGAGGGTTGACGAAAGAAATCTCATCCCAGCTGAACCTCCAGGGAAGTAAGAGATAACATAATAAGATAAAGCAAGGACCTGGCAGAATTGTGCAGCACATTAGTCATGTATTGCAACTGATAGATTCATTATAACATTCATTGAATTGAGAGAACGTGAGAACGTTAAAATAAACCAATTCTAGTGGAAACAGCATACTATTTCTTTAACAAATGTACCATATGTTCTTACACCAGCAATCCCTGTTTAAGTGTTGGTGTTAACGTCAGTCTCTTTTACTGTTGAAGATGGATTATCTGGAAGGTTTTGATAAAACGTTGAAGCTAAAGGAATGTAAGCAACGGCTCCCGAACCATACAATTACCATTTTGTGTGTGTTAGCTGTGCCTAGGTGTGGCCACTTTTTAGTATTTCCTTTCCGTAACTTCTGTTATTTTTCTTTTCTGACAATTGTCGTGTCCAACCGGCTAACATGCACCTTAACTAATTTCACAGAGTACCTTCTATCTCTCACCATCACATGCACTGGGTAACTCTATCCGTCAAAGCTTTGGACAAACAGGAAGAAATCACCACGTATCTTTGTCTCCCTCTAAGATTTGAACCTGAGACCTCGTCGTTCTTGAACCATCTCATTGACTGCTAGGCAAGCTCTGGTCTTTCTTTCCACCTTTTTCTAGGACGTAGAGGGATGGGGGGTACTGGTATTTGTCAAGTCACTAATCTAACAATTCTCTAGAGTGGAATGGTAATCAACTCGGGTCAAGAGGAATAACATCTTCCGTCATGGAAGAAATAGGATATGATGTTTTGTGGCAAAACAACTCCTAATATTATTTGTTGTAATAAAATGATTGAAATGAAGTGCAATGATTCTAAAGTTGTGCTTTTGGACCTTCCCTAGATTGATATTCACACTAAAATAGTAGATAAAAACAAGGGGATGGAGTCGACATTGTTTGATACAGATCTTCACCAGAGTCGTTCCTACTTTGACTCAGGATCTCACTTATCTCGTCACCTTTTAAATCATTCAGTTTTATAGCAACTTCTATCACTCATTATCCACTTACTAAGCTATGCTTATAGCTAAAACCCATACTTACACGAAGGATCTTCTAGAAATCCACCTAATCAACAACATCATACCTAGTGTAGTCTCTCACATGTGGGATCTAGGGTAGATATCCAACAAATTGCATTCAAAATTTTTTAATTAGAACACTCAGAATGTCGAGTATTTCAACATAAACTTATTAAACTAAATTGATTTGAGGCTTCTGAGAGTTATTCCGGAAAAGGAGAAGCTCCAGTATAAAAAACATGCTTGCAGTACAGTTTGACCAGTCCAAAAAAAATCCATGCTTATATTCATGCAAGACAAAATGTCCCACTATATTATGAAGTCTTCTACCCAGATACCCTTAACCCATCCTTTGGGTCATTTTGAAATAGAATAATCACTCCGTGCATTCAAACAACACAAGCTTTTTACCCATGCATCAGTGCATGTATCTCTTTAATAACCAAATAAGGTCAAGAAAGCTATAAGAAATCTATGCAATATGGACTAGTACTGAAGTAATAAAAGCAAACTTTCAGATAGTCAAGGTGGTCAAAAGTAAATAGCAACTGCAGATATGACACTGCCCAAGCTTCAACTGTTTGGTACCAAAACGAAAAACATTCAAGAAATGAAAGACCACATAGTACAGCTCAAGAATAAATGAAAAACTAGACTAACTTCTAGCTGAAAGAGTCGACACCCCATGAAGGAGCTAGAAAATGTAGCTTCCATCATGAATGCACTTCCCCAAGAAAGAACTGACAAAATGACTACTAAAGACAAAACAAAACAATGGTCCGGACTAGAACTTTTGATAAGTTGGAAAGCTCATAGTAGCATATTATTTGTCCAAGAACCATTTTATTTTTCCGGGCTATGTGCCCTGGAATATCAACTAGCAAACTTTAAAGTGTTTGTCGCATTTCCAATCTATAGAGACTAACAGAAGAATTTATCATGGCCAAATTATTAGCAAAATAAAAGTAGCATGGGTGTTAAAACGAAGGAAAAAGCGGCCAGTAATCCAATACCTGTATCACTGAGAAGAGCACAGAAAGGATATAACTGTGAAGCACCATAGAGACATAAATGGTCCCTACCATGCTGCCAATAAAAACCGCTGTAAAAGGAAGTCTCTGGAGATGAAAGAAGAATAATGAGATTGCAGAAAATTGAGCTATCACAATGGAAGAGAAAGGTGCTTTTATCTATTTTGACAAACCAACAAGTTAGACATAAAAGATGGCAAACCAAGACTGAGGATGATTAAGTACCTCCTTTGATGTCATGTGTGTAAGCTGATTCTTTGGACCTTTGAGGGCAAAGAACGAGCCAATAATGAATGCACAACCAATTGTGAAGCAGATAGCAAATTTCTGAGGCATCAGCACCATTACAGGGAGGAACATAGTGAATGCAATGAAGATGAAGAAAACACCAGCTACAAGAAATAAGCCAAAGTACATAAGGGACTTCCCAGAAGGGACACTGCTGGTTGCGGAGTGGAAGCTTCCTGGTAAATCTCTTACTCCTTTGGTAACCCTGTGCAGAAAAAGGAAAAGCCACCAAATATTATTAGCAAGTGAGCAGTAAAACCTAAACTCCTGGCGGATTCACCTACTTTAATTAGATTGGAACACTCAAGACAACCCAAATTCATTACTTCTTTAATTGCAACATCTAACACCTAAGGCCTAAATTACCGCATGGGTACTACCTGATGCATGAATATACCACCAGCGCTTTGCCCTTCGCCCAAATTATCAAACTACTAGGTTCATGGAAGTCAATTATGAAATATCCCACGCAATTAACAATTAGATTTCACACAAGTTCAATCCAAGACACACCAATGTCCTAAATTCCGAAAACTACTACAGCAACAACTGAGTGCGAAATCTCGCAAGTGAATAAATCCAGCAAGCATCATTACACGTTATACTAATATAAATTAATCAAATATGTCACTACAACTTAAATCCAAACTAGATGAAGATGGCTACACGAATCCTCTGTACCATTCCACTCTATTTTGGCCCTTCAATATCTGATTAATCGTTATTTGAGTATTTCACCCTGAATCATCAACTAAACAATCCTCCGCCTTTATCCTAGTCTGAGAAAATTCATAACTATTTGGTGACTTGTTGGCTAAAAAGGACTTCTTAAGTGAATGTATCACAATATTAGTATCTTACTCCTATTTATTTTTTTCAATAAATTTGTAAAACAAAATATTCACAAACGAAATGGGAGAGACTTGCTCCATTAGCTAAGCAAGAGTTTCCAAATCAATGATTACTTTGCGAACGAATCTTAAACTAAGAAGTTCATCGAATGAAGTAGATACTACCCCACACACATTATTACACTCCAATGAAAATCGAAATCCTTTGACACCTTACAACCATGTGTCCTAAATCCTTTTATCTAAGTATTTCAAGATTTTTCTGCTAGAATCTTATTGAAGCTATCACTTTGCACTTACACCAGTAAATTCATCAACCGTGACTTTGCATACTCCGACCAAACAGTCCATGAACTCATTAAGAGATATTAATCTCATTGGTATCAAAAGTGCTCCTACACACTCCAACCTAGATTTATAAAGACAATAAAGTCTCCACTTATTTACATTTACTCACTCTTTACGAAATGAAATTTTATCAATGTGCTCCAGAATCTGTTAAATTTGCTTTTGTTTCCTTTGAAACTAAGATTAAATCATTAGATAGGATTCTCATAAAATTCACAACATGTTTTATTCTCATACCTTTACAAGTTTTCACCATTAACTCTTTACCTAGTCTTTTAGACAAATGATCACATAAATTTAATCCGCACTTCTCATATTGAAGTGATATTATCGACAACAATTCCAGAAACTAACAATTGTATGAGTTATAAGTTGGAATCCTTGCAATTGTTTAGTAATTGACTTGTCATCAACCATTTTGAACTCCGTATAGTTTGGGGAAAAATACTTTCTTGAACTCGCCTCTTTTGTCAAATAAATAGTTTGAACAATATCCCAAATCTCCTTAGCAACTTTGCACTTGACATAACATTACAACAACTAAAATATCTCCAGAATATCACACAATTGGAGCCTAGGGAGGCTGGTACATATGCAGCCTTACCCCTATGTCATGCAGGTAGAGAGGTTATTTTCGATAAACCCTAAGTATAGGTAAAGCACATCAAAATCAAGTATGAAAAGAAAATACAGTAGTGAAGAAGTCATGCCGAAAACAATATAGAAATGGGTTCTGTGCTGATCCTCAGTGCAAACTCATCCCAGTTGGAAAGTGCTCTAAGTCTCCTCTAGCTGTCCTTATTCAGGTCTTGGCTCCATTCTTATGTTTTTAATCCCTCTGTAAGTTATAGGTACCATTTTAGCCTCCAAACATCTCTATAGGACATTCCTAAGGAATTTGTCCTATAAAACTAGGTCAATGAACATCATATGTAAGTTCTCTTTCCCTCGCTATACTACTACACCAATCTCCTTACGAGACGAACAACCTCATAGCGAAACTTGAATTGGGTTCTAGTCCAAAATATTTGAATTTACATTGTTTTTTCCATATATATTAATAGCAAATTATTCAAGCCAATATCAGAACACGTCAAAAGATTGAAAATTGAAACTTGAACTGGGTTCTAATCCAAATACTAGAATTTCCATTTTTTTCAGATATATTAATGGCAAATTCTTCAAGCAAACATCAAAAAATCGAAATTTGAAACTGGGTTTTCATCCAAATACTTCAATTTCATTCATATTAATAGTGAGCATCAAAAAAATCGAAACTTGAAACTGGGTTTCATCCAAATATTTAAATTTCATTCATATTAACAACGAATTCTTCAAGCAAACATCAAAAACAAAAAAAAAACCGAAAATTGAGAAACTGGGTTTTCATCCAAATATTTTCATTTTCAAAATTACACACTTACACGTTAAATGTACCAGAAACTTTCTCATTCTAACACCTAAGGCCTAAATTACCGCATGGGTACTACCTGATGCATGAATATACCACCAGCGCTTTGCCCTTCGCCCAAATTATCAAACTACTAGGTTCATGGAAGTCAATTATGAAATATCCCACGCAATTAACAATTAGATTTCTTAACAGAGACGATGGGGTCTTTTCTAGATCATTACTTGGTCCTCCAGTAAACCAAGACTGTGCTGTTTTTTGCATAATTATTGCTCTCAAACTGGAAACTCTTCTTTGTTTTTCTGAGATTTTGGCTATGGCAGTAGCAGAGTGAGCGGGATCTGATGCTTTTTAGGCTTTTACCATTTTTGCTTGGAAGGGTATTTTTGGTATATTTGAATACTTGAGGTGTTATAAAATTAAATAAATTCGAAAGTAGTTTTAATCTTTTTTTATAAATATGAAAACTTTTCTGGTTATGAATTAGTGAGAATTTTGTGTTATAGAATATGATTTTTCTTTTACTAATTTTTTATTGAACCAATTCATTGAGAAAGTGAATAGTGAAATTTTTTCTAATTTTTTGGTTTGAAAATATTATGTAGAATTTTTTTTTTGTTTTTCACAATTTAATTATGAAAAAATTATAGAAATTCCACATTATATTAAAATATTTTTAAATATTCTTTATCTTTTTTATAAATTACTAAAATTCTCTTTTCATTTTTTTCTCTCCCCACGTCTGATAAAATCTCCCCCATTCCTACAAAATCCATCATCCTAAATCGCCTGAAAAGATTTAGGACTACCAGACCAATGAATAGTTTTTCTTCATATGGATTTTTAAAGGGAGATAATTCAAGCATATCCGATACAAATTTGAGAGAGAGAGAGAAAGAGATAGAGAGAGAACTCACTAGAATGAGAGCTTTGATAGCATCTTTGTCAATAGAAAAGCCATCCATCATGCTTTGCTTGTAAATCCCAAGCAAAACATCAACAAAGTCCTCGCTATTTTCATTTTCAACTTCTTCCTTCACTCTTTTATGGCTATCTATATAATTATTCGTTCGATTCAAATTTATTTATTGACCCAAATCCAAAAAATTACAAAGAGAAAACGGAAATTGCATGAAGAAGAAGCAACATTTGTGGAGATTAGAAGAAGGATTTGAGAGTGAAAATAGTTTGTCTTTCTTCTTGTAGACAGAACGCTGCTTTTCTTCCCACCACTTCTTTGCTTCCTTCTCAGTTTTTTATGGTGATTCATTAGATATGGTGATTCATGGGGATATAAAATTGAGTCATATATGTTGCTGATTCATTGGGACTATATGGGTTTAGGTAAAATATAACGATTCATATGTGTGATATGTATCTTGTATGGTGATTCATTTCAAAACTATGAGTTGTTCACACATTTTTATGGTGATTCATTTATATATAAAAATCGAGTCATATATGTTGCTGATTCATTGGGACTATATGGGTTTAGGTAAAATATAACGATTCATATGTGTGATATGTATCTTGTATGGTGATTCATTTATATATAAAAATCGAGTCATATATGTTGTTGATTCACTAGAACTATATGAACTGAATACAGTGATTCATTTGGGCACTTTTTCTAGTTGTTATAGGTTGATGATTCATTGGGTGTATCATACAAGGATGATACACCAATGAATCATATTAATGGATTGATTCATTGAGACAATGAATCATACAATATGATTCATTACAATAGAAAAGTTTAACACATGACTGATTCATTGCATCATATATTGATTCATTGAGACAATGGATCGTACGATATGATTCATTGCAATAAAATAGTTAACACATGGCTTATTTACCGCATTAGATATCAATTAGAATGAATCATGACTTACGAATCATGTATGACAAAGTGTATCCGCAAAAAATGAAGTATATCCATAAAATTATCTTTTTAAGTGTATCCGTAAAAATGAAGTGTATCCGTAAAAATGAAATGTATCTGCATAATTATCTTTTTATGGGATTTTTGTAAATATGAAAAAGGCTGAAATAAATTAAAATTTTTTTCCATCAACGTGGGATTTCTGTAAGTTATACTTTAATTATTTGTACGAATAGACATTAAATATTTTTTTGTTAAAAAATTCTATGGGAATATATATTTTTTTTGGTAGTATTATGTTGTGAACATCTATTGGGCTAGACTAGAATGCTAAAAATTAGTTGGGCCATGCAAATGTAATGAAACAATCCAATAGTCTGTGTTAATCAATGGGTCAATCTAATGGATTTGTAATAATTAATTGAAAGAAAAAATATTAATATACTAAATATGATTAAATATTACAAGCCTATGAATATATTAATACATGTAAACTTGTAGGATAAAATGAGATTTTTTTCAAATATCTTTTACTAGTGCCGACCATTCACAACTTTACAAATGCATAACCATCAAAGAATATAATATGATTGCATGTTCTGACCTTTAAACAAAGGAAGAAATCTCGATGGGATTTAGTCTCTTTTTTTAAAAAAATCTAAACTAATCGAATCATTGTATTTTAAACACTTAGAACTCTACAAATGTTAAACACTCAAAAATTTACAACTGTACACCATTTTGGAGTCACTTAACTTTATTCAAAATCAACATCATTTAGATTAAATTTCTCACCAAAAGTGTCATCTTTTTTATCATTTGAAAAAAGAGGAAAAAAAAGTGTTATTATTTTAGTGATTGCCCTTGTGACTCAAAAAGGAAAAAGTCCCATGATACTATGTTGTGATGACACAAGGGCTCAATGGTAATTAGATAAGAGGACCTTTTTTGGGATCAATCTCACTCACAAGTCTAAGTCATTGTTCCCTCAAGTGGACCACTTCATTAAATACTTAATACATCTTATCCCAAACAATAAAATATTATAGATTAGCACTTTGGATTGTTAATTAAAAATTAACACTTTTTGTTAACATTGGGATCACCACTTTAATTTTACAATTATCCATATTTATTCTTGCCATAATATTCACCCATTGTTTTCAACAAGCTTCTTTTTACTATTATATTGTTTTGAATATATATATTTTTAATTTTTTTTACTCGGTCGATACTTCATCAAAAAAGCAACCACTAGATCTTCATAGGTAGAAGTAAAATTTGCATAAGTGTCACCTTTTATATGTCGGGTATTTCCCCTTATTTTTAACCATAATTGAATCTTTCTTTTTTTAAAGGAAAAATACAAAGTCCTCGTATTTGGATAGTCATTTTTTCATGGGAAAAGATTTATAACTCTAATCTCATTTCTTCTAATTTGGCTAAGAATAGAAGTTGTGAGATACATGTGTTATATTAACATTCGTGCAAACCTTTTTTGTTCAGAGTGAATTGTGTGAGATTATTTCTCTCAATGTTGTGTACTCTCTTTTATGTATTACATTGTTCATTTTCTCTTGCGGATGAAGGTCGGTTGACTGGATCAAATTAAATCATTATGTCTCTTTTAGTATATTTCTTGTTTGTCTTCATATTCGTGGTATTTTGAAATTTGCTATACCAACTTCAGCATGATATTTAATTATTTCGATCCTAACATTATATACCTCATTATACTGAATATATTATTGTTATACTCAAATGACACTATCTACAAAGTAAGAGTATATTATTTCTCATCAATGGATAAACAATACAAGATTTCCCTAAATTTAGATACCTACTAACTGCATAACTAATTTTTCCTTGTTAAGACTAATATGCCCTTGTTATTTACACGAAATGACATGTACACCCTTCCCTTATTAATTTGGCATACATCACAATTTCACAACATTTAATTTCTTTTTATCGTAGTCTCATTCCCATTAGTCTTAATTAGGTGTTAGTTCTATTTTGATTTTTAAGTGATCGCGACTTATAACATACATATGGTCGGTCTTTTGTGATGTCTATGATAGACTATTGGCTTTACCTAATTACTTTTTTTGATTTACTCTTCTACGTAAGTTCTTAATTAGGTCGATATCTTTATTATATCTCAAATTTTGATTCTAGTTTAAGATTGGATGAAAATATCTATTTTAAGTTTGTTTGGGGGGATTTTTTGTTTATCTTAACTTTATAATATATTTAATATAAAATTATAAAATTTTAAATTTTATATTAAATTAAAATAAGATAGGGGGACCTTTTTTGTTGGGTTCAATTGTCTTCCATTAGTCTTATTATTGTTCCCTCTGTGCCCTGTCATTTTAAATTGGAATACTTCAAATATCTTATCTTAAAAATTAAAAAAAATCTATAAATTACAATTTTTACTATCACTATTTTTTTTTTGGTGTTTCTTAAGAAAATATTAAGAAGACATTACTTATTTCTTTTTCAAATTTATTGTTGTTTTAATAAATACTTCTTAAAGTTTGATGAGAAATAAAACATAATTTAAAGATACGACTATTTAATAGGGCTTCCTTAAGCAAGTGGATGTACGGATGGGGGAAAAGACTGATTAATAAATGAAATTATCGAAAGATTTTTTTTTAATGGTCAAAAAGTTATTTAATTTAAATTATGAATAATTTCTTTTTAATTTAGGAATAAATAAATTATTAAAATAACAACTTTTTCCTCTTTTTTTGATTTTATCTCTTGCTTTAATGAAAAGATCTTTTTTTTCACTAAATTTAACATATTCCAAATCTTCTATTATTTTCCTTTTAACTTATTTGTTTTATTTTTAAATTTATTTTAAAAACACCTCTTTAATATATTAATAATTGTTTAATTCTATTTTTTTTTTTACATAATATATGTTAGTTGCAAGAGTAACTAATGTTTTATGTATTTTAATTTAAAATTTACAAAAATCAAAAAAATATTATTTAGCTTTTTAAATTGGAGAGAGTTTTTGAAAGGGATAGTTTGGTAAAAAGTCCAAAAAGAAATAAATAAATACTTTGACACGATGGAAATAATGGGATTTATTTGATTGGTTGAGCGGATAAAACAAATGTAATTGATTACATAATCCAAGCATTGGAATAATTCAATTCTTTATTCTTTAATTACCAAAAAAACAATTCTTTATTCTTTTATAATTAATAATTAAAAGTAATTTAATTAGAAGTTTCGAGTTTGAGCTTTGAGTATGGAAAAAGTATTAAATAGAGAGTATTTTTTTCTTTAATAGGATTCTATAAGACATGAATTTGAATTAGTCGGATTCTAATATAAACACCAAATATTGAATGGAAAATAAGAGAACACAAGTACTTTAACATATTTAAATTCAAATACATGATGGGTGTGCCTAGTAATAATAATTTTTTTTTAGAATTATAAGATTCTAAGTTATAAGATTTCGAGTTTAATTTTTCTCAAAGACAAAAATATTAATAGGTGATTTCTTCACAATTATCTAAAAATTGGTGGACATAATTATTTTATATCCATGCAAATAAAAAACAACATGTATCTTGTAGAATTAGACACATGCATATGATAAAAAATATTTATTCTTTATACTTAACTAATGCACGTAAGTTTAGAGATCTTTTGTTTCACTCATCATAAATTTTGTAGGAAAAGTTATGTCTTTTATGATATAATTTGTAGATTCTAAAATTGAACTTTTTTCTTGTTCAACATAAATTTTCTAGGAATTAAATTATGTTTTTCATGAATTGAACTTTTGTCTCGCACGCTATAAATTTCGTAAGAATACAGTGATGCATTACAACATAAATTTGTGAAATACTATGCCGCAAGAATATACTTATGCCCCGCAAAAAAGTCAAGTATTTTGTGTTAGAGATACTTTCGACCCACTTATTCATTATTTAAAATATTAAAGGACAATAGTTAAAATATATATTTAAGAGGTAAAATCAAACATCATCTCCAAATAGAGGTACTTGTATGATGATCCTTTTAGTTTTATTTCGTTCTACACATCATCAATAATAATAATAACATATTCAATAAGATTCCACAAATAAAATTATAAGAAAAGTATAATATATAATTTTATCACTATTTTGTAAAAATAAAAAGTTATTTTCAAATAACGTATAAGAGATGTTTGATCACCTCCTCTAAAATATCTAAATTAATAGTAAGATCTACCAAAAATGCTTTTCATTTCCTTTTGCCATTTTGCTAGACTAAAAATATCAAGGAAAGACATGCCTGACAGGGTGACACATCACACACTTTTCCACCAAGGGGGGGGGAGGGCCTAACTTTTCCTTTACATGAAAAGGACAATGACCCACATGACACCCCTCTTTTCCCTTCTCTCTCCTGCACTTTTTTATCAACTCTAATACTATTTTATTTGTAGATATTATCACAACTCAACAGTTTATCAGCATATACATATAGAGAGATATTTTGGAAAGGTCATCTTTCTTGTTTATGAGTGTTTTTTTACCTTTAAATAAAAGCTGCTGTAAAAGAAGTTATATCTGTACTTGTTTCCTTTTGTGTGTTGATTTTATGGTCAGCTTCAAGGTTATATCAGGTAAAGTTAGTTACTTTCTTGAATTTTTTGTCAATTTCTTGTATTTTTTGTTTTGAGTTCATTGAGGTTGCTTTGTTTGAATCCTTGTTTGGGTTTGCTTACTGTTTCTTGTTTGTTCTGTTTGCAGATTGCTGATAATTTTAAGTTTATCAAACTTCCATTGTTTAAAATTGCTTGTAAGTGATACTTTTGACATTTGGTTCTGTTCCTGTTTGAGTTCATTGATGTTGCTGTTTCTGTTTCTTGTTTGATCTATTTGGGGGTTGTTGATAATTTTAAGGTTTCTCAAACTTCCATTGTTTAAAATTGCTTGTAAATCCTTACTTTTGCCATGGGGTTGTGTTTCTTGAATGTTTTTGTCAAAAAGATTTGGTTTTTAGTTCATTAAGGTTGCTTTTGTTGAATCTGTCTGTAAATTGCTGATAATTTCGAAGTTTCTCAAACTTTCATTGTTTAGATCTTTCTCTATGCTTCTCTTGAGCTCTATCTGTTTGTTTTTGATATCTTTTCTTTAGTATTCTTTTTCCCTTGCTGTTCAAATTTCTATATCCTCTAGCTTAAGATGTTTTAGTAAGGAAAAAGTGTCCTTTTTTTGTTTTCTGTTGTAGATAACAATGATGCTCAGAAAGAAAGAAAGTGGTAATTGTGAAAGTTCTACACAGTTTGTCTGTTGTAGCACTTTTTCCCTTTGTTTAATAAAGTGGCACAGTTGATTTTGCCTTTTCCATTCTCCTTTAAGTTGTATTTAAAAGTATTATTTTGCTGACCAAGTTTGCTGACCAAGATCTCAATTTGAATTCATGAAAGAAAGTGAATTTTCTTATTTTGGATATCTAAATATGAAGGATAGACTTGTACTATACCAAAATTGCATCTTTTTTTATCATTAGCTTTTGCTAATTTAGATTCTTGTTCCTTATTGCAGAATACAACAAAATCAGTTTAGCAAATCATCTTCTGTCATGAAAAGGTGTAAACTTTCTGCTTGAAGGCTAAAGATCTGTAGATTGATTCTGGTCTAGTATAACTGTACAAAAAAGAAGCTATGGGTTATATATGTGAATACTGTGGAGAGCAAAGATCAATTGTATATTGCCGGTCTGATTCAGCTTGCTTATGTTTGTCCTGTGATCGAAATGTCCATTCTGCAAATGCCCTTTCGCAACGTCATTCCAGGACGCTTATATGTGAAAGATGTAATTCACAACCAGCTGTTGTTAGATGCATTGAAGAGAGAACTTCTCTTTGCCAGAACTGTGATTGGTCAGGTCATGCTAGTTCTAGTTCAGGTTCATCAATGCACAAGAGGCAAGCACTTAGTTGTTATACGGGATGTCCTTCCGCTGCTGAACTTTCTAATATCTGGTCATTTCTACTAGATGACCCTTCAATTGGTGATACCTGTGAACAGAGAATGGGTTCAATGAGCATCAATGATAACCACCCTAGGGATGGTCAAGGTCCTCAAGGGAAGGACAACTCCCAAAATGCATGTGCTGCAGTTGAAGTGAGCGACATGAATATTTCAGACAAATCGAATCTTTTAAAGGAATCATCTATGCCTAGTTTTGACAACAAGCTGCATAATGTGGAACCGCCTTTCGGATCTTCGCCAAAGGTAATCTAAGTTTTCCGTGATGGTTTTGGTAGAAGTGAATAAATTTTGCCTTTTTTATTTCCTGAGCTGAATGGAACTTTGTGGAATCGATTCCCATGTTTCTGGAAGACATTAGTGTAGTAGTCTTGATGAAGCTACTACAATTGGCTGTTGATATAAATATCCCCCACTTTTTGTTAGTGCTGCGCTGCTGTCTCCGTAAACCCGTGGCTTTCTTGCAAAACTACTATTCAGTGATGCCCTAACAAACTTGATTTTGGATATGCCAATGCACTGTTCTTTTATTACACTACAGAGGAAATTCGTGGAGTTCTAAGCGTGTCAAAATGATTGAGGAAAGATAAACACCAATATTTGACATTCTTTTCTATCTTCAGAAGAACTCCATATTCTTTATTTAGCAGTAGATTGCATTTATATCCTAGTATATCGTAAAGATTGAGATGGTTATTTAGCATGTGTTCAGATTGTTTCTCTTGAACTCAGTCTGTGGTAGTCCAGATTCTCTAATTTGAGGAGTGCCATTCTTCAGATTTTTTTGTCCTGGAACTGTTACCTGTTAAGAGTTTTCTTGGATAATTTGTTATATGCGAGTTTGGACCATCTTATATTGATGATAACCTTTTTTGAAATAATCTTTTTCCACATTTTTCTGTTTTTAAGAAGTGCATGACTAAAAATGGCTGTGCTTGAAGCATGGTTTTCTCTCCTTTTGTCACTTTTGAAAATTTTCTCGAGTTATTATCTTTATTAACTTTCAGGCCTGCTATATGGGAGAAAAAGGCTCTAGTTTATTTGATGAGGATCCTTATTGTGATAATCTCATTATGGATGCGGTGGACATGGGTATTGAGAATTATGAAGAGCTATTTGGTGATTCTCTCAATTATCCAGATGAGCTATTTGAGAATGAAAATTTTGATAGCTTCTTCAGGATGAACGACATAAAAGGTGCTGACTCCAGCTGCCGGGGTGCCAATGCTGCCGAGGTGGGTCTGAGGATTAACTGTATCTTGTTAACACTGTTCTCTTGCTTATACTTCAGCTGTCATATACTTTATTTGACTGTTAGCTAGATCAAGAACTTATGAACTACTTGACTTTTCTCTCGTCGTATCTAGTTAGTATTATGAACTACTTGACTTTTCTCTCGTCATATCTCGCCAACCTTTAGCAGGTTCGAGTACTAGATACGACGACGACAACAACAACAACAACAACAACATACCCAGTGTAAATCCACAAGTGGGTTTTGGGGAGGCTGGTGTATACACAGCCTTACACCTTACCTTGTGAAGGTAGAGAGGTGGTTTCCGATAGATACTCAGGATGTAGTACTAGATACCAAAATAAAATTGATTCCTCTCTGTATTGCAGAATGTCTATTTTCCGTCTTTTCCTTCCAACATCTCTATTTGGTATGTTCTGATGCTCTTTACTATATCATCTGTGGTTATTCTTTGATCTTGCCAGGGAAGTCTTACGCCAGTCATACTAAATGTGGATAAACCTAAATCTGTTAATGCTTTATCAGGGATCATCAATTGTGCGGGTAAATACTGTACAACCAACATGTAGTGATGCAGCATCTGCAGATTCTATGGTGAGCTGCAAGACGGATTCTATCCTTTACTTTGCTAGACAATCTAGTCTCTCAGTTTCCAATCAAACTGGTGGAGAATGCAGTGCTGGAGATCATCAAGACTGCGGAGTCTCCCCGATGCTCTTAATGGGCGAGCCACCGTGGTGTACTCCATGTCCTGACATTTCATCGTCATCAACTAGCAGGAGCAATGCTGTGTTGCGCTACAAGGAGAAAAAGAAGACTAGGAAGTAAGTTCTTGTCTACCAATCGTTGATATGCACATGTAGGTAGCATCTCAGGTTCTGTTCAGTTGTGTCACCATTTCACATTTGAACCGAGAAATGTTAATAAGAGTATTTGGTTCCTTGGAACTAGTTGAGATATCTTGTTTATTTAACTTATTTACACTATGATATATATACCTTATTTAACTGTCTTTTTGTACATAATATAATAGATTTGACAAGCGAGTGAGATATGTTTCCCGTAAGGCAAGAGCTGATGTCAGAAGGCGTGTGAAGGGACGGTTTGTCAAGGCTGGTGATGCTTATGACTATGATCCTCTCCCGACCAGAAGCTACTGATGGTAAACTTTTTATCAAACAATCCGTTTTAAATTTGGACCAAATGATTTGAGGTTTCTTCCAAATGGTAGAAAGAATACCATTCAATGACAAATTGTATGATTGTGTCCAGGGGATCACGTTGTTTCTGAGCAACGAAGCTCAAAGCAGATACGTCATGCCTCATTGTGTCAACTAAACAATGCTGCTGAGAAACGAGAGTCCTCCATTTCTGGAGCTCACAATCAGTCTTCTTTCCAAAGAGTGATCAAGATCCACCACGAGTACGTTGGACTTTCTCATCTTCTATTCTTGCAAATCTAACTAGGTGACTTCACACACTTGGAACTTTGCTGCACGTTAACTTAGGTCCGGAGATTGTGAATTCCTCGGCTATTACGGTAACATTTCATGTATATTTTGGTCAGTGTATAGAATTTAAATGCCATAATGAGCTATTGAGATAGACGAAAGCTTGCTTTGTAAACTAGTTCATTTATGTTGTAAGATAAAATGGTGATATTTACACCAGGTGGCCACTTTTGTCGCCTCGTATTTAGAAGTTGGCCATTTTTTCAAACTTAGACCCATGGTTTGAATATTACTTTTGAAGTTTAAACTTCAGACCACTAGTCTAATTTCGAAAAATATGCCATCTTCTATGTACAAGGCCATAAAATGGCTATCTGCGTAAAAATGATCCATAAAATGTGTAGCAGATATTAAAGGAGTAGAGTCTTGAGATGGCTAATAATATTAGCACCCTGTAATAACACAAATTGCAGTTTTTGATACTGTGGATTACATTGGAATGTGTATTATCAACTTATTGTCTATTCGTGTATTTGAGTCGTGAAAGTAGTCACTAATGCTTGTATTAGAGTAGGTTGTCTACGTCATCCCTTGGGGTCTTGCATTAACATGTGTGTATTTGAGTTGTGAAAATGGTCACCAATACTTGTATTTGAGTAGGCTGTCGATATTACACCTAGGGATATGGTCCTTTCTTGGATAATGCGTTCGCACGAGATGTTTTATGCACTGGACTATTTCTATCGTATTGTCTTGAAATATACCATGAATATTTGATTATGCGTTGCAAGTTTCTAATTACTTTACTATGGTTATATGAGATTTTTATTTAACAAAGGTCGCAACAACAAAAAATCTTTTTTAGTTAGTATAATCAATGTGTATACATTATATGTTGATAATATATTTGTTATACACTAAGTATACACTGTGAATGACTCTTTTACACGGGAAGTTGAAGTCAATAGAAAGAAAAATTTGCTCATGCATAGTAGATATGTTGTGTAACAAGTTAACAATCACTCTTTATAACATTATTTCATGATAACAAGTGCATTTTTATTAATGAATTATTACTAATGCTAATTTACTATCACATTTGATATCATAAAATTAAATAATTTATTATCTCTTATAACATAAAGTTAAAAAGAGTTTTCTTTGCGGGGG
>DF357409.1:52813-64691 GCA_000787875.1 Solanum virginianum | reverse complement strand
GGGGGGGGGGGGGGGGGGCGACCAATAAGATTTAAATGTCACTTGTTTATGTTTTATGTATGTAAATAAAATTGAATAAACAAGATTGTTACAAAGAAGTTTGACTATATTTCATTCATCATTAATCCTTATAAACTTGTATCTAATTAATTAATGCCCTATTATCCTTAAGAAAAAAATGTCACATAATCTAGACTCATATTACAAGCATCTTACACAAATATTTATACTTTGTGCTATATATATCCTCCCATATTATTTTCTCAAATACACAAACATTATTTTTCTTTTCTTTTCAGAAAAAAAAAAGTTGTAGTTTCACTAAAAAAAGAAAAAAAAATGTCCAAAGAAATCATGGCAGAACGTAAGTATGTTAGTCTCAGTGACCTTCTGAAAAATCAACCAATTTATATACCGAAGTTCAAAAATTCAGAATTTTTCGATGGGAGCACTTCATCATCACCACAATTTTCTTTGGGAAATTCTTCTTCAGAAAAACCAAAAATCGAAGAGTCTGATGATGATTTTTGTTTTCTCTCAAAAATACTTGAATTTCCATCAAAATTGGTTTCACTTGTCAAAAAATGCTTTGTACATTGACCAAGGTTGTATATGCATCCGTCGAAGGGTGATTTATTGAATATTTTCATCTATATATAGCATTTATAGGTGAAATATAACTTTTTATATTTATATATGAATTTTCAAACATTCTTAGCGAAGTTGTTGGCTTAGTCGCATCGTCTGATTATTATTATTGTTATTGTTGTTATTATTATTATTATTTGGGGATCAAGTTTCATGATTTGTAGTCTGGCTATGTGAATCTGTTCAATAAAATTTGGATGAAAAATTTGGGATTTATTAAGATGTAATTTTGTTTGGATTTTTTTACCAATGTATAAGATTTCGATCTGGTGACATTATTATATTGTTACTTAGTAATTCCATGTTGTGCAATTTAAATAATTCTTAAATAGAATTTTTTTTAGTTAAATAAAAATTGTCCATCATCTTTTAACTAATGTTTAATCATGAATTTTGGATCAGATTTTAAAGTTTTATATTCAAATATTGTCAGCCTTGGATTTTAGATTATTGAATATCTTTTTTCAAAAAAAAAAAAATCAAATTTCAAAAACTGATTTTGCTTTCGCTCACAAAATTTTAAATTTTTTCAAATAAAATTCATGTCCAAATACTAATTTCAAAAAAGTTAAATTTTCAAGTTTAAAAAAAATGGGAGCTTAATCTTGATTTTAGGGGTCATTTAATTTGACAACAATAATAAAACGAATGCTATAGCGAAATAGATGACAAAAAAGGGAAAATCAAATTACTTTGCGAGGTTTGATTAATATTTAAAATATCTCAATAACAGTCAGATAAGTGAGGAATATTGGATTGAGCCAAACTTAAACGTTGATTAGGAAAACTATAGTAATAAATCAATATTTATTGAATTTGAAAAAATAAGAATTAAAAAAAGTTCATGCCTCTTTTATTTTTTGTAATTGTAATATATGATTAAGATATGTCCGAAGTCTTAATATCATTCAAATGTTTATTTAAGAATTTCTAAAGAAATGATAAGCACTGCTACTCCATCTACTTTCATCCACCACTCATAATCGTCATTTCAACCACAACTTCTACCACCGTCAAGCACCGCAACCTACCATCTAAAACCATCATTTCAACCTCAATTACAACCATTAATCGCCATTACATACTATCCGCAACTACTAGTCAATCACAATAATCACTGTTACCATTCACTAAAACCAATCGTCATCACTGTTAGTCATTCTTCCCAATCATCACCATCAACGATCATTACATCATCAATAACTACCAATAGTTACAAAATATTATATATCGCTAATCATCATCATTTTTTACCACTATTATTAGCTGTTAATGTCATTTCACTACTAATTATCAATTGCTATCACTACTAACCGCGATTAGTTACTACTGTCAAAAATTATACTATATGATAAGTATATATAAAAATATTTTTTCATAACAAATCGAACACAAATAAATAAAAAAATATATTTATTTTTGTTATAAAATATTTTTCGTAAAATGGTTCTTTCAACAGAAGTATCTTATTTGTATCCCACTGTCCAATTGCTACGACAGCTAGCCCCAGCTATAAACTATCCACTTGAATTGTTTGTGCACTTTTATTTAAGGAAAATATATGATTGAAAATTTCAAAATTTGCTTTTAAAAGATTATTATTATTATTATTATTATTATGTTAAATTATTTTTTTAAAATTATTTGATATTTTTACAGTATAATAAATTGATGTCCTAATGTAATCAACTTTAATTTGCACATACTTATATAGTAGAGAATTATAGCTTTGATTTTTCAAGAAATATTTCAACTATATTATGATGCTAACAGATTATATATGTAGAAATATCCAAAAGAAAGTACAAATAGTTTTCTTCGTTTATCAATCACCCAAAAAAATATTTTAATCTGGATTGAGTATTCAAAGTTTCAATATCTAAATAATAGATTTTTTATGATTATTATATATATATTTATTAAGTATTATAATAATATATATGCATTTTTTATACATAAATATATACTTTGAAATGATATTTGATGTTTTAATTTTTTTTTTTACAAACATCGTATATCATGCCAAATATCAAACTTTTTAGAAATACATATTAAATATTATAATGTCAAAATTATGATAGTCGATATATAACAAATTTCAATTTAAATATAATATTTGATATTTATCATACCATATTTATCCTTTTCCAAAAAAAATAAATACACCAAACACTACATTCTTTTGAATTTATTGGATCCTTGTCCGCACTCATACATGTGTTAGAGCAAAATTATATCTTTATATATTTATATATATAATCTCAATAGTATCTTTCATCATAATTCAAAATTGACAACGAATATGTGACGCATCTAAATATATTCTCAAATTCAAGTTGTATTAATTTTTTTATTTTTATTTTGTTGGCTTCTATTTTTACCCCTTCATGTTTTTATTATGGCCAAATGAGGACAAATTGGCCTATTGGAGTAATAGCCAACTTTGATAAAGACACTAAATTGGCAAAATATTAGGTAAATACACGTGAATATCATATGAAAAGTATTTGGCTAAATTTTCAATTCATTTATTATTTGGCCACGTGAAGACTCAGTTTGTATCCAACAATACAAAAGAATTAGAAAAATCAGTTCACAGAACTTTGGCTAAAAGTTAAACTCCTTAATTTTGGACTTTGGTTTAATTTAATATACATTTTCCTATGTTAATTTTCTTTGGATATTGTGTAATGTAACAACAAATATGTATCCCTATCAAAACTTTGATTCATGTAGAATTTTTAAACTTTTTTATTTGGTATTTAATATTTATGTTAAAGTCTAATTAATTTAAATTTGAATTAATGAATTTTACTTTAAGAGATTACATATTTTTTATCAATGCTAACTTGACTGAAAGTTTGAATACAAAATCTTTGACTACAATTTTTAATTACATTAAATTTTAAAATGTATTCAATAATTTCATAAGATTCATGAGTTACTCTAGAGAGTTCCAAAAGGAAAGATATTTTTGTGAATAAAGCCAAAAGTGGTTAATCATCATGCTGATATAAAATATTTATATTTATTACAATAATTAATAATTAAGGTCAAATTTATCTTTTCATTTAAATGGAAGAAGTTATAAATTTGAGTGTCGATAAAAAAATATTTATATTTACTAATTAATATACATATATTATTTATATGTATAATATATATTTGATGATTGCTTTTTTAAACGAGTTATTATTTATATTAATCACCTTTGAAAAAAGAAAAATATAGCTAATGTTAAATACTTTCTACACTTTGCCCCTTTTTACAACAAAAAAGAATAAAAACTTGTCCTTAAACGGTCTACACTTTAAATTTTTTTATTGTTTTCGTATTTAATATTTAATATTTATATTAAAATTCATTTAATTAAATTTAAATTTATATATTATAAAATAATAATAATTTTAAATTTTATTTTATTTTTAAAAGTTCGAATTCAACACTTCTAATAACGATAAAAGAAATGCTAACAATTGATCCTTTAATTTCAAAGTGGTATATCCAATGGGTATCCAATAAAACCACCTTTCTATTTAATTAAAAACATAGCTATCTTGGTCCTTCTAGTATATTGTTGTACTAAAAGATATATTTATTTATTCCATCTATGTATAAATTAAAAATATCCAAATACTTATTGGGATGAGCTAAGTTTGTCCACTTATATAGTAGTACTCAATTCCTGTGAAAAAATTCAGACTATATAGGAGGATCTAAATATTTAATTTTAATTATGAATGCATGTTAAATATATATTATTTTTCTAAAAAAGTAAAAATTAAGGGATGTTCATTTATCATATAAAATATACAAATAAAATTTTTATTAAAAAATCAGCATAAGAAAAACGAGGACTCCAATGATATTTACTCAATATTAATCGAGACAATTACGATTCATCAATTCTCTTAAATCAGCTCACCATTTTCCGACATAATCAAATCCATCAATTTTTACTAGATTTTAGATCACAACTGATTAACGTTAGTCAATTTTTTGCATTAATTTTAGTATTAAAAAAGGACAAAGATGGTAGTACTAGACACTACCATACATCTTTTTTTGTACAAAAGGATAAAACATTATCTTCTACTATAGATTTTCATTTCTTGATTGGAATCATTGGAAAATAAGGAATCTAAAAGATGTGAAAGTTTTGAGATAACAATATATTATTTTCTTCTTTCACCTTTTGAACCCTAAAGAGTTGATAGAGACTTGACTTGTTATTCTTTGAAATGACTACTGTTATTCATTTTTCCATATTTTCATTATTGTTTAAAAAAACTATTTTTTTTGTTGCCACTTGTATAAAAGATAGTGAAGAGTGTGTGGGGGTACTCTTTGAAAAAGACATCCTAAATGCACCAACATTATTTAGGGTTTTTGTTTTCTTTTTAAAATTGACACGTAGTGTTTTTTACATGATATAATAGAAACAAAGAAACATTGGTCCCCATATAGTGTAAATTGATCAATATCTTTCTCGTTTATTAAGGAGATATATATATTAGTAACGTAGACTTAAGTGATCATATTAAATTTTTGAGAACCATCAAAAATATGATCTGCTTTAACAAAAATGTCGTGTTGTTCAACGGAGTCTAGAAGAAGGCGATTCACACATAATAGCTAAAGGAAAAGCAGATAGTAAAAGAAAGAAAGAATCCTTCCATACAATGTCTAATTACTTTACTTATAACCATGGAGGAAGGAACTTGAAAATCGTTGGTTGGGTTGATTCAATCAAAAAAGACATGGAATGTTTGGGTCGAGCTAGGCTATCTAAACATGTAAAAAAAGATTTTAGTTCAAATTATCTTTCTTTATTAAGAATTTTTTTATCTTCTACTGTAGTTGTTCATTTCTTGATTGGAATCATTGGAGGATAAAGAATCTAAAAGAAGTGAATATTTTGGATAATGATTTTTCCATTTCTTAAATTAATTTGCCACTTGGAAAAAAGATAATGAAGATGGTGTGGGGTTAAAGAAATATACACACACTAACATTATGTGAAGGTTTCTTTTGAAAATAAGACACGTAGTTGGTGACTAGAACAAAGGAATGGACGCTCATGCTATTATTGGTGACAAATTGAAATGGACCAAATAGTCCTCATGTTGCACTAACCAAAGATGGCGTGGGGGGAGGGGTAGTTTTGGCATTCATATACAGGTAATTTAAAATATCTGAAATTCATTGATTCGATTAATTCAAATATGTTTGATGTATGAGATTTAAAAATTAGGATAAACAACTAACACAGTTCTTGTTGAAAGATTTGTAGAGACATTGTGATTGATATTGTTATTTTGAATTTACTAGTATCTAACATTTATTTTATTATTATTCTGATTTTTATCTCATATTTTATTGATGCGAAATTTGTCTTAGAATATCATATACACCTTCTTTAGAAATTTAGAATTCACATTATGATTTTCCCTTTATTATCTAAAATTGTTAGGTGGAGTGATTTTGATACTATTGGTGAACATATTCCACCCCACTTGATTGATATAAATTTAAATTAAGATATTTGTTTTTTTTAAGAATTTGCAAGCATTTGGTATTTTATTTTATTTCTTCCAATAAATAGCTTTACTTGAATTTATCTTCTTTTTATTATGTCTATTTTCTTGTAATAATGCGTCTAAATATATGTTTATCAACCATATTTTTAAAGAACAAAGCTACATACCTTAAAATAAGCAAAGGTTATTTGTGGATTTTAACAAAATATTGCTTAATTAAATATGATTCAAAACGATTTCTTTATTAGATTTTTGGAGAAATAATCTTTTTGAATTTTATTTTTAGAAGAATAACTTATTCGCAAGAATAAAACTCAAAAAAAATTAACGAAATCTTCTCAGGAATAGATCAATTTATAAGATTTTTCTTAGAAATGCATTGTATATTAGTATCATTTAAAAAAAATATTAAAAGGAAAGAGGAATCATTAATTACCACCATAACTTTCATCAAATATACAACAATCACTAACTATAGCCACACTTTTATAATGAGATCGTATGTTTGAATGTTTTTTAACTACTATAATAAAATATTGTTATAACAAAGATATGCTAACATTATAGTTTTGATTTGATGAAAATTTGATTATTATAATATAAGATTATTATAAAAGATAATTACTCATATAAAAGTTTGAGCATGAGTGATTGTTTATACACATCAATTCAAGGAAGTTATTCAAACTTTTTTTTTTAGAATTGTTAGTTAACTGATGCTTGGTGTAAATTAAATATATATATTTCTATATGAAGTCTTTATAAACATTAGGTAAGATTCAATGAATTTGTTATCATGAAGTATTATTAGCAATTCCTTAAGTCAACATAGTTTCTAATTCAAGAATCAAAAAAGAGAAACTTCCTTATCAAAATTTGAAAAATGAAATGTGGGATGCAACTAACCAATTTGATTCTAAGAAATGGACAATTATTATTAAATTAAAATAAAGTTCCACTCATTAACAAACATTGAGCAATAATGTAAAATGTAACGATAAGCCTATGAGCCAATGAAACTTTAGCTTAGTGCTCAACAAGTCAAGACTAATGGTTGGAAAAAACTAATCAAATTTCATAAAAATGTGAGTTTGGTCTAATTTTAATATTTCTTTCACTTTTTGTTGTTTGACCAAAAAAGGAAAGTAAAAAAGAAAAAGCATAACACTTTAGTGGAAAAAACAAATTGAGAAAGACTACATCTTCATTTCCAATTAACAAATTCAAGAAATGTTGATTGTAAATATCCTTGTTTTTATTTTATATGATGATATGGATTAATTTAGGTGTGTGATTGTCAAGAATAAAGACAAATATATGAAAAAGTTTAAAGAATCACGCATATGTAAATTTGAACATTTTTCATAGCAAGAAATTAGTCGCACTAACTAAAATACGTTTAAAATTTGTGATCTTAAATACATCCTAATATTTTTATTATTTTATTAGGAGGAAAAAATTATTTACATTAATAATATTGAATGAAAGAAGAAAAAAAGATACACTTCCAGAAATAAAAAAACATGGAGGGAAGCAAACAGACAAACAAGTTGTGGTGTTGGATCAGAGGGTTTGATTTTTTTTGTGTATAAATAGACTAAGGGGTCTTTGGAGATGAACATTATTAGCTTTCTCAAACCTTAAAAAAAACCTTCTTACGATATTACAAAAATTTAAAAAGATATTGTAAACAAAAAGTCTTCAAGTTTGCTTATTATTAGGTACCCCTTTTTATCTCTTTCTTTCAATTCAATTATGAGCTTACTTGTTTACTGGTTAGTGGAAAAAAAATACATTTTTTTCACCTTTTTATGTTTGAAAGTTAAGAATGATTTGTAAACAGATCCCAAGTTTCATGATTTGTGATGAATCTTGTGGGTTTGCCCCTTTTTCACTTGATTATGCTTTCATTTGATTTTGTGTTCTCCTTGTTTTCTGTTTTTGTATTTCTGAAATGATAAATGATGATTCTTGGAACTTGGAAATGGATGATAATATATTGGATCTTTACATTTTGTTCAATAATCCCAAGGTTTTTTGTGAAATGCTGTAATTACATATAGTTGTGTTTTGCTTGGTATTTCTTGACTAAATCAAGGAAATGATGTCCATAAGTCCTAACCCCAGCAAAGATTTCTCATTTTTGTTTTTATTTTTTGAATTCTTTGGTGTTGGGAAACCTGATGTCTCACCCCCCCCCCCAAACACCCTCAACCCCACTCCACTTGATTAGCTAAATTTGGCATAGGTTGGTTTCCCATCTTTGGTGTTTTGAGCTGTGTATAGATAAAAATCAGTTTTTTCTATTGTTAAATGGCACAAAGTTGGAATCTTTGTTAAAAAAAAAAAAAGGTGGAGGTTTTGGATTTTTGGGGGTTCTTCCTGTTTGATATGAATTAAGTTTGTGCAGTTTCAGTTTTCATTTCCCAAAATATATGGGGATTCTTCTTGTTTGGTAAGAATTGAGTTTATTCACTTTTGGTTTTCATTTTCTAACTTGGATTCTGTTTCTTATATTTGATTAACTGCTTTGTAGTAGTATGCCATTAGTATTGTTTTACTGACTCATTGCTTTTGACCTGCAAATTTTCTTCATAGTAACTGATTAATGTATTGCTTCTTTGCTCTATGCAGATCCAGTATATTGAGCTTTTCCAACAGTTTTTGAAGAAAAAATCATCATTTTCAATCTAGGTAAACCTTTTTCTTTAATTGATTTCTCTTCAAAATGGTTGCTTGAGTGATTTAAACCTATATTGCACGTACTCTTCAAAAATGTTGACAGATGTGTGTTGGATTCTCCAAAAGTAGTGTCTTTTTGGAGGTTATGACACGTGTTCGCGAACACTTTGTGAGAGTCCCGAGCAACGTAAATTAAGCTGGGAGCCTCAGCTAGTTTGTGTTCCAAATGACCTCCTTTTGGTCCACTATCCAAAAAATGACCTCATTTTGGTTGCATCATTTGCCTTCTAGACTAGCAAGTATTGGTATAAACATATAAAAGGGCCCAGAACAGATAGTTCTAGCTCTTAATCCTCCTTTGAGCAAACTACTTATCCATTTTTGTTGTAGTAGAAAATCAAGAAATCGTTTTAGGTGCTCTCGTAAGTTCAAATATCTTCTTTTCTTATGACGCTAGTGTGTGGGCCAACTTGTGCGCACCTGGATTACTCCACGGGATACCTGCTCTTGGCCACTAGCACAAGTACAGGTACCAGTAAATTTGTGTACCAACGTTTAGGTAATGAAAAGGAATCACCTAGTGTCAATATTCAGAGAAACAATTCCGAAAAAGTATTTCAAGTTAAATATGATCTTTTGAAATGGTGTGAGGGCCAATTTGTGTGCACAGTGACTATTCTGCCAAATTGTTGCTAAATGTCACCAGCATAAGATTGGGTAACTCTATCAACGAATGTAGGCAGAAGGAAAAATTTTGGTTTAATTCTTGTACCTTTATGAACATGAGTTTCTCCAATGGTGTTTAAACTATTATATCATTTTTGGTGGTGCTGTTTAGTCTTCCTTGAAGTGCTATGGCTCTTCTCTAATGGTTTTTATATTTTTTCCAGGTTCCAATCCATTATGGGTCTCTCGCAATATCCAACTCCAGCAGATGCAGGAGTACTCGGTGTCATTCTAGTAAACACAGCCATATCCATCTCCATTATCAAGGAGATACTCCGATCTATCCTTCGTGTGATTGGCATCCGTATCGCATCACGGGAAGACAATTCTATTGAAGGCCTCTCAGATGAATGCCGTGGAAGCCCACCAGAGTCATACATGGAGGAGTTCAGAAGCCGAACACCTGCATTTCGTTATGACTCGCTATGTATCTCTGACCACGCTGAACAAGAATGTTCCGTGTGCCTAACAAAATTCGAGCCTGATGCAGGGGTAAACAGTCTCTCATGTGGTCATGTTTTCCATGAGCTGTGTCTAGAGAAGTGGCTCAGGTATTGGCATGTAACTTGTCCTCTTTGCAGGAATTACTTGATGGCTCAACAAGAAGAGGCCGATACATGTCCAATGTGATACTAAACGTTTTACGGTGCCACTTCATCCATTTGAGGATGTTCTTATGTACAGCTTAGTAGTGTACAGGTTGAGTATTTGATGCTTGATCTTTGACGTGATGTAGTCTGTTAGCTTGTTATGTTTGTGATGCTTTGCGTCCTCTCAGAGTGACGGGTCTCTTTGGTGTGACCAAAAAACTTAAAACATTATTGTACATGATTTAGTCTTGTAGCTTGTTGTGTTTGTAATGCTTTGCGTCCTCTCAGAGTGACGGGTCTCTTTGGTGTGACCAAAAGCTTATACATTATAGTACATGGTGTAATCCTGTAGCTTGTTAATGCTTTTCATCCTCTATAAGTGACAGGTCTCTTTTGGTGTGAGCAAGAACTTATGCATTGCTTGTTCATATTACCCAAAGCTCTCTCTTATGTTCCTTGTATGAACAATCACCAGAAAAAGGTGAAGAAAGAAGCTTGTAAGAGAAAGTTCAGGTTCTAGTAAGGATTAAGTGATCCTTTCTGGGGCATCTACAAAGACATAGATTGGTCCGAGCCCGATCCAAGCCCACTAACCTTTCTCCAAGATTGAAGTTAGAAATAGGAGTCCTAAAATCTTAATAAAAAGAAGAAAACATATTGCAGCTATGAACTTGAACATATGCTTTCTACAACAGCACACCCAGTGTTATCTCAAAAAGTCTTACCCCTGCCTTGTGAAACTAGAGAGGCTGTTTCCGAACATATTTTTTCTATTTAGAAGTGGTTACCTCGACCCTATGCTATGAATGCATTCTTTTGGTACTTCTGTTTTTGGCTTTTAAGCTTGATATCCTTATTTTTCCTCTTTTCTTTTCTTTTGTGTGAAGAGGGACAACAGAAGTCTACTCTGTAAACAGAATTAAGCTGAATGATGTGAAAGATACAAGAGAACTCTTTCTTGTATATCAGTTTGGTCATGAAAAAATAGTTCTCTCAAACTTCCTTTCTGTAATATACTAACAAAGTTGCTTCCTATTTTCTTATCTTAAACTATTCAGAATGATTTATTCTTTTTCTAGACTGCTTTGGAATGTTTTTCCTTGAGTCGAGGGTGGGTAAGGTCTGTATATACTCTACCGCCCTCAGACTACATTGGATATGTTGATGTAAACTGTAGATACCGAGAGAGGAGGAAAGAACTCTCTTCCTCAGCTCAAACTTCTTCTTAGAGTTTATCAATTCTTTCTTTCCTTTGTTGGTTATCTTAGTGGTGGTGTTGGGTGCAGTATCAGGATTGTCACCAAGGGGATTCAAATATAAAGAACTAAAATTATAAACAAGCCTAAAGGATTTAACATAGGTGCACATATACACCTGTTTCCTTTTTTTTTTTTTTTATAACCATCTATACAGTGTAACTTTCTAGTGAGTGGCTCTGCGAAAGATGTTCAACATTTAGCCAAGAATCAACCAATACATAAATACAGAGCAACCTATCATCATGTTTCATAAATTTACAATATCACTTATCAATTAACAGAGTGGTTATGTTGAAGAATAAAAAGATAAAAGGATTATGGAAGAACAATTATTGTATGCTTAGTACTTTCATATATGAAAACAGCCTTAACTGGTGAAGCTATGCTATGAATTCAGAAAGTTAGTTAAAGTCACTTTCCAGCAGCAAGCTCA
>DF357409.1:37629-52746 GCA_000787875.1 Solanum virginianum | reverse complement strand
CAGAGAGTTTCGATCCAACGGACATGCTGGTGCGAGTCAGGCCAGAGTTCCTGTGGTATCTGCACCTGAATGAACCTGCATGTGTGGTTGGTGAACACATGCAGCTGTACTTTACACTTGATGCCTTCCTTAAGGCTGTCGGCGTTGAAGGCGTGGAGGATGGCAATGGTTGTGAGTGTTTCATTGCTTCTACATATAGATTTAACTTCTTTTTCCTAGTTTGTGCAATGTCAATTGATTGTTGAGCTATAGTTGGTTGTGATTGTTCATCCATCCTGAAGAAGATTGATCTGCAGAAGAAATGAATTGGTATGAAGTACAAGAATTTTTGTTTAGAAAATATGAGGTGGAATCTTGATTCTTGAATCAAAACATCCTAATTCATTGTGGCTCACACAAAACTCAGGCAAGGGCGAAGCCAGTTAGGATCGAGGGTTCCATCTTCCGTGGAAAGGTGAATTTTTTATACGTGTATATACAATAGATGTTGAATCACATCGGCGGAATAAGGCTTTTGAGCTAGATCAAGTCCATAATGTTGAGGTTGCATTAGAAGCCGCTAGAAACATATGAAGTGTGTGACTAAATCATAGTGAAAGTTCCGCTAAGGGATCATGAGACAAATGATCTTCTTTCTAAAGTGATTTAATTTAGAACTCGTACAAAATGTCACTGTAATGGCCATTCTCTTTTTTCATTTATCATATTGAAATTGTCCAGATATTAAATTCTATCTTGAAATTTAATAAAAAATAATTGAAAAGATAGAAAATATGAAGAATATCATCCATCATAAATGACAATTCAATCTTTCGCTAAAAAGATCAACTCCCATCTACGCAAAAACAATTATTAGGCCTCTATTTCAAGCAAGGCAGAATCGATTATATGAATTTTTACGATATATACAAAAATAATGAATACATTAAAGAAATGAAATCCACCCCCACCCACCCCCCATGCCCAAAAAAAAAAAAAAAACTTAATACCTGAAAATTTGCAGAGACCGGAGAATGATATTTTGATGAAAAAGGGTTTAAAAGTTGATGAGAAATATTATAAATGAAAAAAGAGAAATATTATAATTAAGAGTTTTTATTTTTAGTTAATTGACCAAAAAAAAAAGTAAAAAGAAAAAAACTCCTTCCCGTATTTGACTCTTTCTTAGTTTTAGATTTGAGGTATATTTCTTTTCTTTTTTCTGCACCACTATTTTCCTTTTCTTACTCTTATTTATATATTTATTTATTAATTATTATTTTGTGACATAAATTGTACCCTTTATTAAGTTACACTTCTGATATATATAAAATAAATGAAGATTTTTCTTCGTAAGTTAAGGTAAATTAGATCGACTAACATTCATGTTTAAATTGTATGTAAGTTGTTTTAAATGTTGTGTGCAAATAAATAAAATTGTGAATATATTTAGGGAGGCAAATTCCATTGAATGCACTTTGCTTATATTGATATTTTTTTGACTTGTGGCGGGAGTAAAAAATTTTAACAAGGAATTTGATATATTTGAGTTTGGGATGTAAAGCAATTTTTAAACTGCTTTTGCCGTTAAGGGAGTTCAAAAAGGACATGAGAAAGCTATTACCAAGAAGTTTCAAGAGCTATGAAGAAAGTTTCGAGCTCGTGAAAATCTTAGTAGCTCAGCTAGTTGACTACCTAAGCTTTCATTTTGTTGGTGACTCGAGGGATTCGATTCCACGTTGTAAATCCGCTCCCCCATCCCCACTTTCCATTTCCCTACTCCAATTTTTTTTTCCTTCAAATAAAATTAAAAACTTTGAGCTCATATAGGCCATGGACTGAGAGCAGATATTGAACTCTATGAGATCGAATCTCATATATTACAATTCCTCATAAAATGACAACATGCAGTCTAGGTAAATCTGTTACGAGTCTTGGATCTAAATCCACCCCAACTACTAACTCTGAAGACTCGATTTCTCCTTATCCCACTGATATGTGACTCAAAATCTACCTATCTCAATAACTGCAATAGCAACATATTTCCAGCAACACATATAGTTGCAAAGAAGAACTTTAATCAGCACATTAGGAGAATCAATGAGATCAAACAACAGTTTCATGGTTCAGACAAAGCAATCCAAGAAAGGAACAAACATAAAAATTTGACAAAATTACCAAATGAGAGAATACAAGTGCCTGTAACAAAACTGAGAAGGTATCAACTAATGAAACAAATTTAAGTTTCAGACCAAAAATTTTCCTAAATATTGGAAGATTTACACCAACGCGACAGTGGTAAAGCTTTTGTCAGTACATAGATCAGGTGGAAGAAGTGCAGGTATTGATACCATCCTTACAGTCTTTAGTGAGATCGTTAAATGTCTCGACTTGCTTTTTACCTCTCAAGAAAACTTCAGTATCAACTGAAACTCTCATGTAACCATCAAATTCGACAGGACTTCCATTATGAAGTTTTGCTGTCTCTAAATACCATTCACTGCCTTCATCCCACAGATCCTTATAGTCATTGAGGAAATGTGTAGAGTATTTATCCTTTAGAGGATTGAAGAAAGATGTTTCTTGTTCATTGGTCGCGATATATAGGTTCCTTCCATCATCAATCTTGTCTTGCAAACTAGATAGGAGAGAGTCTGGAGAAGTATCTTCAGCAAGATGTGGCCACATTTCCCGGTTCCTTGCCTTCTCGCCTCTCACAACATGAACCGAGTCATAATCCCAATTCAACCTAGAAGCAATAGCCGAAACAATATCCATCAAACGTCTTGACTTCCATATCAAATGCCATGGCCGTTGAACAACAGATTCTGTCACACCCTCACATACTCTGTACCAGTAATTATCTGGCTCCACGTGTCCAAATTTTCGCACGATTAAAGTGTCCTTCCGTCCAGATAACTTCATTGGTGTAACTCTGAAATCCTCGACAAGATGGAGAGATAATCCATCCTTTTGGTGCCATTTTTCCCAATCGGCCCAAAACTGTTCCTGATCAAGAACTGATGCTGAATCCTTTAAATGCTCAAAGTCGAAGTAAAACCTGAAATCTTTTCCTTCCTCATCTACGCCAGATGAAGTGTATATCTTGGATAAACAAATACTCAGGTCCATTATCAAGGTCCTGTTCAAGTATTGTGCCTCGCCTAACGCACACATGAAGCTCCAGAGATAATGGTTCATGCTCTTGCATCGATCTCCGCCTCCATGATATGCCAAATACTTCCCCCGCTTGAAAGAACTCTCTGATTCCACCACAGGAAGTGAGTCATTCACAGCTTCACCAACCTCAGGCAGAGCAATATTTTGTCCCCCAGTCTTTGCAGCCTTCTCAAACCCCTCGTCTAACTTACCTGAAATTCTGTACTTGGTCTTTCTCTTTCTTTTCCGAGCATTCCCACCACTATGATACTCGCCAATGCTCACCACACTAAGCGTACAGTTCTCCGACCTAGAAACCACAAACTCGCGGTAATCCTTGTAAAATGCAGCAGCGTTTCCATCCTTAGGCCTAAATCTCCAAGCCATGTGGCATGAACTATCATTGGATCCACGGACTGACTTCCCAAATCTGTAAAAATGTATATCCTTGAACTTGTCAATGGCTTCCTTCATCAACAAATGAAACACATCTGGATCAGTGCAATCAATTGGTTCATCAGTTTTCCCGTGACAATCAGGATCACCCTCAGTGTTAAAGTCAGTGGCTGACAGCGACACGTCGACATCTGTTAGGTTTATAAAGGTAGAAAATGCTGTCTGATTTGCACCAATAAAGTCCTCACCAGTCTTCATAACTGTGTCATCAACTTTAAACGTGGCATCGAATTTAGTTGTAAGGAAATTAGTGATCTTTGTTGAAGGATTGAGTAAAGGATCTTCAGCCTCATAAGTCGCAGCCATTATAGTGAAAATCAAGACTCCAACTACAAATATAGTGAAACAGAGATTCCCTATCATTGCCAATGCATTTTGCCCCAGATTTTCTGGCCTGAAACTTCCATTCCTGGACAGTAAACTTGGAGACCGACCCACCATATTTTCCTACTTCTTCCAATCACTATCACCACAAGAAATTCACAAAATCCTCGAAATCCTAAAACACAAAGACATTAAAATCTTTAAAATGTGAAACAAACGAGAATAGAACTCCATAAACAAAAGTAAAAGGGTGCTCTAAAAATGTTACATTTGACAAAATAAAATCAACAATTCCAATCACTATCGCCACGAGAACTTCACAAAAACCTTTAATGCCTAAAGCACAAAAACATGAAAATATTCAAAATATGTAACATGTGAGAAGCAAAGGTGCCCAAAAAATGTATGTTTGACAACATAAATCCAATAGTTCCAATCACTATCACCACAAGAACTTCAAAAAAGAACTCCAAGGCCTAAAACACAAAAGCAAAGAATCTTTAAAATATGTAACATATGAAAATAGAGCTCCACAAAGAGAAGTGGTGCTCAAAAAATGTTACATTTCACAAAATATCACTTTCACCATTAAGAACTCACAAAAAATCTCTAAGTTTTAAATCACAAACACATAAAAACCTTTAACATATGTAACATATGAGATAGAACTCCAGAAACAGAAGCAAAGGAAGCTCAAAAAATGTTCCATTAGACAGAATAAAGCCAACATTTCCACAAGAAATTCACAAAACCTCTAAATCCTAAAAAACAAAGACACAAAAATTCTTAAGATATGTAACATAAGAAAGTAGAATTCATCAAACATAAGCAGAGGATGCTCAAAAAATGTTATATTTGATGAGACAAAGCCAACAATTCCAATCACTATCACCACAAGCAATTCACAACAAAAGCAAAATCCTAAAACACAAAGACACAATTTTTTTTTAAAAAAATGTGTAACTTATGAAAGTACAACTCCACAAACAGAAGTAAAGGATGCTCAAAAAATGTCATATTTAACAAATAAAGCCAACAATTCCTATCGCTACACTAGAAATCCATAAAAACCTCCAAATCCTAAAACACAAACACATAAAAATCTTCAAAATACGTAACATATAAGAACAAAACTCCACAAAGAGAAGTAAAGGGTGCTTGAAAAATGTATCATTTAACAAAATAAAGCTAACAATTCACAGATCTGGGGTGAATCTTGAATTAAGGGTCAGCTTTGTTAATGGTGAAATGATGAAAAATGTACACATACAGAAGCCCCTTTTTTTTATTTACCTCATGAATCTTTAATCTTGATCATGAACCCTTTTTAGCTCAAAATGGATTCCACCATTATTTCTCCACCTTTGTCCCTACAAAATAAACCTGGAACTAAAGGTGCTTGATTTCCTTATTTTCTGGAGCCAAATGCAAAAGATTCATAATGAGTGACTATGCTTGCTAAAATGCGCACGTGATGTTGATAATTTTATTCTGGACCGTCTGATTTATTGGATTTTGGTGTTATACGCACTTGGCGCATTTTGGTTTGCTTCACTGAATATTTTGGTGATAGGAAAGTGAAGGAGTCTAATTGGGCAATTTCTTGTTTGGGATTGTAAAGTCAGACCCCAAACATTTTATTATGACACAATTTATCCTTAGAAACATTTTTTGGGGATTGAGGGTTGTTGTAATAATTATTTTTCCTATTCTAAAAATGTTGGATCTTGATAATTGTATGTGCTCATACACGAAATCAAATTTAGCTAGAGATGTAAGTCATTTAAGGTATATCCATCATTGATGTGTAGATTTAGATAGTCAATACTATTATGATACCGATGATCGAATCTTAGACATTTTTATATGTGTACAACACATATAAAGGATATGTTTATATATCGATGATTGAACCAAGTGTTATTGTATAAGATATGTTTATACTTAGAAATAAGAGATCTTTGTGGAATCGTCATTTTCTTCTTTTCAGATTGTAAAGGATTATGTTTGCTCAATTTTTTCTTCATAGCATTCCCAATGACAAAATACACAAGAATTTATGAAAACATGCATTGTTTGTCAATAAGTGCTACTTAAACATTTTGTGCACTTAAGTTCAAAAATCAAATCATTTCACATATAAACTAGGAGAAACTCATAAGTAGCTAAATAATAACTTACCGGTAGCTTTTATATGTATCTTTATTAATTAGCTTTCAAAAATAGCTTAATTATAGAGTAACTTGCAAGTATTTTTATTGAGCAATTTGAAAAAGCTTTCTATAGTAGCTTAATTACAAAGTAACTTGCAAGTGGCTTTACAAATAACTTTTAAAGTAGTTTTTTAAGACAATTTAATTACAAAGTAATTTATAAATAGTTTTACAAATAACTCATTTGACGTAACTTAGCAAACATAGTAGCTTAATTACAGAGTAGTTCTACAAGCAACTTTTTTAAAGTAGTATTGCAAACAACTTTCCATAGTAGTTTAATCACATAGTAATTTGCAAATAACTATTATTTTTTTTGAAGTAGCATTGTAAACAACTTCCTGAAGTAGTTTAATTATAAAGTAGCCTATAAATAAGCAACTAATAGGTTTGCAAGCAACACTCAATTTTGCATAAGCCAAGATTATTCCATATAAAGTCTTTTTCTGCTATAAGCTAAGCCAATCACTTAATTTAGTGTATCGAAGAATTATTTACAAACCTATGTTTGATAAGCCTAAATTATATGTTACAATTAATTATTTATATTATTTATAAACAAAAACTAAATCAAATGCTATTACAAATTCAATAATTTAATAAAATATACCATGAATATAGTTCTTCAAATATATGAATCTCAAAACTAGATATACACGTGCATTGCACGTGTGTGATGAATCTAATTATAAAATAACTCTACAAACAACTTCTTCAAAATAACACCACAAATAACTTCTTAAAATAATTTTTTTTAATTAGAAAATAGCTTTGCAACAACACAAGATGGGCTAAATATACAAATAGACACAAGCCACCGCCTTAGTCTAAAAGCCCAAATAAAAGTTGAACCAAAGCCCATAGCCTAAAGAAAAGACAAATAAATTCTTTCTTTCTCTCTCTTTTCTCTCTCTCTATCTCCTGTTTACTGAAAATCACTAACCCTAAATTCTCTTTTCTTGCCGTTTGAGATCTATCCATGGGTTCCAGAAAGAACGACTTCGGTGATGGAGCTAGCCCAGGGTATTGTGTCAGCTTTCTATTTTATGGTTTTTATTCTTGCATGTTTATTGAATTGTATGTTCTATTTTTTTTTGAATTTTTGAAGCATTTTTTTGTTGCTGTTTTAGATGTTGGCATCTAGGGGTATTTTCCTTTTTCCTCAAATAATTGAATGATTTTTTTGCTGTTTTTTGATGTTGATGATTTTGGTGTGTGTTTTTTCCCTAACAATTAAGCTTTTTTATGCTGTTTTTAGAGGTTTGGGATTTAGGGTTTGGTTTTACCCTAAAAATTAAGCTTCTTTTGCTGTTTTTAGATGTTGGGATTTAGGGGTCTTCCTTATTTTCCTCAAATAATTGATTGATTTTTTTGCTGTTTTTTGAGGCTGGGGAGTTAGGGGTGTGGTTTTTCGCCAACAATTAAGCCTTTTTATGCTGTTTTTAGATGATGGGGATTTAAAGGAATGTTTTTTTCCCAACAAATAAGCATTTTTTTGCTGTTTTTAGAAGTTTAGGATTTAGGGTTTGTTCTTACCCTAAAAATGAAGCTTCTTTTGCTGTTTTTAGATGTTGGGATCTAGGGTGTTTCTCTTCAAATAATTGAATGATTTTTTCTTGCTGTCTTTTGAGGTTGGGGAGCTAGGGGTGTGTTTTTCCCCAACAAACTTTTTATGGTGTTTTTAGATGTTGGGGATTCAAAGGAGTGTTTTTTTCCAACAAGCATGCATTTTTTTTGCTGTTCTTAGAAGTTTGGGATCTAGGTTTGTTTTTTACCCCAAAAATTAAGCTTCTTTTGCTGTTTTTAGATCTTGGGATTTAGGGGGTTGCTCTTTTTCTTCAAATAATTGAATAATTTTTTCCCTGCTTTTTGAAGTTGGGGATTTGGGTGTGTCTTTTCCCCAACGATTAAACTTTTTTATTCTGTTTTTAGATGTTGGGAATTCAAAGGAGTGTTTTTTCCCAACAAGTAAGCTTTTTTTTTGTTGCTGTTTTTAGAAGTTCGGGATTTGGGGTTTGTTTTTAGCCAAAAATTAAGCTTCTTTTGCTGTTTTTGGATGTTGGGGATTTAGGGGTGTGTTTTCCCCCAACAAGCATTTTGTTGCTGTTTTTAGAAGTTGGAATTTAGGATGTGTTAGGAGTATGTTTTTTTCCCAAGAAGTGAGCATTTCTTTGCTGATTTGAGAAGTTGGGGATTTAGGGTGGCTACCCTAACAATTAGGCCTCCTTTTTTGTGGCTTTTTTGAGATGTTGGGGATTTAGGGGTGTCCCCCCACCAACAATTTAGGTTTTTTTTTCCTGTTTTTAAAAGTTGGGGATTTAGGGTGTGTTTTTTCCCCAGCAATTGAAGCATTTTTTTCCGCTGTTTTTGCAAGTTGGATACTTGGGGGTGTGTTTTCTCCCTTACAATTAAAGCATATTCTTCTCTCTTTGTTCTGTTTTTAGAAGTTAGGATTTAATGTTACCTTTATCAAAAAGGAAGTTGAGATTTATTTACTTATTCATCTTGATAATCGTGCTTGCTTAATTCGACGATATACCTTGTAAATCTGTTCGATATACTGAAATTTTTGCCCCTTGGCTGATTCAAACGTGAGACGTTATGTCATAGGTGTCAAGAGGAGTTGTTTTTTTTTTTAAAAAAAAAAAGATGATATTTTTCTCACAAACAAAACAAATATCAACTTCTACAAACCATTTCTTTTTACAAAAGGTTTGTAATTGAAAGGATTTATGATTGTTTTTGGGGAATTGGAAAAGATTTTAGATGATTTCAAAATTTCATTCTTTGTAATTTAAATAAATCATTTTCCTACAGCAAGTTCTCCTCCTTTTTTGATGGACTTTTGACTTTTTTCTACTCTAGATACCTGTTTTAAGAACATATGTTCATTGTTCATTGAATTAAGTCTAGTTGTTGACTTCACCCATAGAGCATATGGTTTTTGAACCTTTTTTTTTGGGGGGGGGGTTATTCTTTTGTTGCAAGTGCTGTTTTTAGAATTTGGGGTCTTCTCTTTTCCAATATTTTTCTCAAGATGGTCTGTGAGTGTTTTGTGAATAGAGGAGGAGTTTTGAGACGAAAAAACCGCTACAATACTTGTAATTTCAAAATTTTGCTTCTTAAGTATGATGAAAAAAAACATTTTCCAGGAGTAAGTTCACCTTCTTGCCAAAATATCTGCCTAATTTGTGTTGTGTAGGTTTTTTCTTGTTTTGCTCTTGAAAAAGTTATTTTCCATGTGACTGATGTGTACTAATTTTGTATGTTTTGTTCTCTATATGGAACAGAAAAATCTTCATTGGAGGTCTTGCGAAAGAGACAACTTTAGGTTAGTTTTTGAACTCCGCCACATGTTTGTATATTGTTAATTTGCCATTATAGATGAGCTAAGGTTTGTCTATTTTAGTTTTGTTGTTCTTTGGCATAGGATGTTCTAAGTCTCTAACCGGTTTTTTTTTCTAATTCGGGACAATTTAATTTGGGTTTATAGAGCAATTTGTGAAGTACTTTGAGAAGTATGGTGAGATCATTGACTCGGTGATTATGAAGGACAGACATACTGGTAGACCTAGAGGTTTTGGGTTCATTACTTATGCAGATCCCTCTGTCGTTGACACTGTTATTGCTGAAACTCATATCATCAATGACAAGCAAGTGAGTTTTTTTAACTTCACTTTCAATTTATATATTATGTGTTGTCAAACAGGGTTGGAGAAAGGACATGCAAGATCTTTTATATAAGATTGTCATGAGAAAATCTCCTTTTTGTGGTCATTTCTTACAAATCATCAATTGTGTCAACTCATAAAATTCTTTTTGAGAGAGAGTTTGGTTGGTATTGTATATTTATACTGAAGTTCATAGTATTCCTGATATCATGAGATTTCTAATAGAAACCATATTGTAGTTTTTGCATGGTGGGTAGTGTATATTTTTTTACTAAAGGTCATAGTATAATTGGTTTTGTGAGGTTTCTAGTAGAGAACATATTCTCCAAGCATCTTTTTTTAGTAAAAACCTGCTGTAAGGTAGCATGTATTTGACTTTGAGACTTACTGGATTACATTTGGACAGGTTGAGATCAAAAGAACCATTCCGAAAGGATCTGCTGAATCGAAGGATTTCAAAACAAAGAAGGTTTTTGTTGGGGGCATTCCTATTACTATGAATGAAGGTGAAATTTCACTTATTTTTCTTTCCAGGAAATGTTGTAAAACCATATGCTTTATACTGCATTTTTTTGCCAGATTTTTATCCAGTTCCTCAGGTATTTGATTCTTTCTCTTTTCCTTCGTGCTTAGATGACTTCAAGGGCTTCTTCTCCAAGTATGGGAAGGTGATTGACTGCGAGATCATACGGGACCATGTCTCTAAGCGGTCTCGAGGGTTTGGCTTCATTGTGTTTGATGATGAACAAGTCGTCGATAATTTGCTATCCGAGGGAAATATGATTGATATGTTGGGTAACCAGGTGAGTTTTTTCGGATGGTTGTCCAAGATGTTAGATGTGATGGGATGTAATTGTCTTTCAAATAGTGAATGGTCAAGAAATCTCTTTTGTTTTATGCTGCAAATTTCATTATTATTTGTTCAGCTATCCACACAATGTCTCTCACTTAAGTTGCACGGACTCTTCACATTCAATGCACCTGTGCTGGATTCTCCAAAAATACACTATTTTTGGCGAATCCGACATGCACCCGTTGACACTTAATTTCATTATTATTTGTTCAGCTATCCACACAATGTCACTTAAGTTGCACGGACTCTTCACGTTCAATGCACCCGTGCCGGATTCTCCGAAAATACACTACTTTTGGCGAATCTGACACGCACACACCGACACTTTTGAAGAGTCCGAGCAACATAGGGCTCTCTCATGCGTTGTAGTTTAAAGTTGTAAGATTCATTTAGTGTGCTGCTTTCAGGGTTCAGCTGTGTCAGGCTATTGTATAGGTGATCTTCTAGGTTAACCTGCTTCTTTATTGTAGGTTGAGATCAAGAAGGCAGAACCAAAGAAACCCTCAAACCCAGCATCTCGTCCTGCGTATGGTAGTGAATCTAGGGGCCGTGCATACAATGATAGTTATGGAGGCTTTGGCAATTCATATAGCAGTTTTGGCAGTGGCGGTTTTGGCCCTGCTTCCTATAGGTCTTCTGGAGGTATGAGTGGTAGGTTTGGTGACTATGGGTATGGTGGTGGTGAGTTTGGTGGACGATATGGGGACTTTGGTGGTGGTGAATTTGGTAGCTATCGAGGAGATCCCTCACTTGGCTATTCTAGCCGCTATGGCTCTTATGGTGGTGGGTACGGTGGAGGTGCTGGTGGATATGGCAGCGGCGGGCTAATGGCGGCATATGGCCGTGGAGGTGGTTATGGAGGTTATGGTGTGGCTGGCCCTGGTGCTGGTTATGAATCAGGCCCTGGTGCTGGTTATGAATCTGGCCCTGGTGCTGGTTATGGTGGACCAGGAGGTCTATATGGAAGTAGGACTGGTGGCAGCAGCCGTTACCATCCCTATGGCAGGTAGATTTCCTTGAGCATTTCCTAGGCGTTGCATTCAGCCTCATGGTAATGCATCCTTGGCTCAGAGTTGAGTAGATATGGGAGCGCTAGCAAGGATTCAACATAGAGAAGATTGGGAGAACCTAGTTTATTCCCGCTTTTACTGTTGTGGAACCTGAGACTTAGTTATTTTTCTTCTTTTTTTTTGTGAACTGTGAATTAGCTAGAGCCTTACTCTTTGGAGCTCTTTCATGTATCCTTTGAAAGCTTGGTTTCCTGAGATGTTTGTTACTCAGGCTCGTATAATTATCTAGTTAGTACTTTATAAGGTAGATGCTTGAGCTTATTGCCTTCCTCTAGATTGTCATGCATGCTTGTTAGAGATCTATGGGGGCTTGCTTCCTAGAACCTAAGTTGCGCGGACTCTTCACTTTTGATGCCCCACCCATGTTGGATTCTCCAAAAATACACTATATTTGGAGAATTTGAGACGCATGCATTGACCTTTTTGAAGAGTCCGAGCAACATAGCCTAGGACATAGATTCCTGGTGCTTTTGGCTTTTTAGGACATAGATTCCTGGTTCTTTTGGCTTTCTAGAGATATGCCTTTTTTGATGACAAGGGGAACACGCAGCTGCTACCCTTTTGGGGTGTGCATAGGGTGAACCTTCGCTCCTATGCAACAGCTTGCAAACCGCACTAGGCAAGTCTGGTGCGACAAGCTCAAACCAGAAGGTAGACCCCCTTGTTATCGCTGGCAAGAGGCGAGACCAACCACTAGAGATACCTAAATCTGAACTAGCTATAGCTGATGACTTGGTTTGGTATCCTCCTTAGCTATATCTGGCATGTATTCCAAGTTTACATGCCATCTGGCCAGTTGACTGTTGGAGGTAGTGTGCGTTGAGCAGGATCTTGTGCCCAGTTAACTGTTGGTAAACGTAGTACTCTCACTCCCTCAATCCCCCAACAGCCTTTTTAACTTGATGTGCTTGCAACTATATGAACTTTTATGAAGAGTTGATAGTGGAAGATTGCCTTGGCCCAAATGAAAAGGAGATTCAGCTCCTACATGTGCAGATAGCCTTGAGCAAGCACATACTAAAAAGAACAAGTAAATACATGTTTGGTGCTAAACTCTATCTTGGCACTTGAATACTCTTTATTTTCTTGTTCATTTTTAATTATGTCAGGTGTATTGTAAAGCTGTATGTACATACTATATGAAAATCCTACTTGTAAATTTGGTCCATGGATAATGGCTGTTTTGTTTTAGTTTTTTTCAGTCCGATGGCGTTTATAGCTTATGTATATTTGTATTGTTAGATGACTTTACTGAGTACACAGGGACCCTCGTGCTTATTGTACATTAGAACATAAGCTTAGAAATAATGAGCTAAAAATCTATCTCACGCAGCAGCAAATTCAACAAATATGTGCGTCCTTTTCGTTTACTTATTTATTGAAGTGCTAAACATAACTAATAAATTTGAGCTCCATATTTAGCCTTGTTTTTACCTAAATGAAACCATTCCACATTTCTTTTTTTGCAATTTCAAAAAGTTTTAATAGATCAAAACAGTACTTGGTATGATCACAGATAGTTTTTTTATTCAACTCCATGATTATTTGTGCGCCAATTTTTTCTTCCTTCTCATATCTCAATTAGTAATGTGCACCACTTAAGAAAATATGTCAAGGTACACACATTGATAGTCAGGGGTGTTTATGGATCGGGTTGGTTTGAATTTTTTAAATATTAAATTGAATTATTTGTGTCGGATTTTTAAATATAAAAATCAAACCAAATCAATAGAACTCAGGTTTTTCAATCATGGATTTTTTGGGTTTTTCGGGTTTTTTTTTTTAAATTTTAGATCTTTTTTTTTTTAAAATTCTTGTGTTTTTGAGTTATTTTTCTAATTTTTTAATAAAGTATTTATAAAAATATATAATTAATTTATGATTCAAATATTTCTTTCGTCTTATTAAAGTACAAATATTTAAGATTTCTTTTAAAGAAAAATATAAAATATGATATTAGTGAAGACACAAAAATATTCAATAAAAATAATAATGAGATCGCATAAATAAATATTACAAATAAATAAGTCATAATGAAGATGATCATAATTTTAAAGTACCAAATCATATTAAAATAAGTAATAATGAAAACATAAATGCTAAAATAAGTGTAATTAGACTTATTAATTACATTAGCAAACATTAAAGAAAAATTAAAATTAGTTTATGTATTTCAATTATCTAAACCAAAGTATTTATTATTATTATTGTCATTCTTAGTGTTGGATTGTTATTTTTTTTTTCTTTGCAAGTATTAGAATTGATTTGAGCTTTAGAATTATTACATGAAAAACTTATCTAAGTATACCATATTTAAAAATTATTTACCATTTATAGTCATATAAATTAATCTTAATACATGTATAATTCACTTTACCATTTATAGTCATTTAGATTTTCTATCAAAATAAGTCTAATACATTTTAAGACATTTGCAATATATCTATATTGCATGTTTTATATATAGCAAAATACATGATACATCTATTTAATATGTATAATTCTTTTTTAAACATATAATGCAATTTCTTTTACCTAAATAAATGTAATACATACATATATATATATATATATATATATATATATAGAGAGAGAGAGAGAGAGAGAGAACATATATAATTAACTTTTAATGCATTGTACAGTTCTACAAATGATAAATATTTTCTAAATATGGTATACCTAGATAATAAATTAAAAAATATATTTAAAATAGTAAATATTTTATAAAAGAAACTGAAAAAGGTAATTTTCTCTACTAATATCTATGAACAAGTCAAATTAAAAATAGTGTGTGTGTGTGTGTGTGTGTGTGTGTGAAAAAAACTGAAAAAGGTAATTTTCTCTACTAATATCTATGAACAACTCAAATTAAAAATAGTGTGTGTGTGTGTGTGTGTGTGTGTGAGATTTGGTTTTCGATTTGATTTGGTTCTCGGGTTGACTTGGTGTGCGATTTGATTTGGTTTTCGATTTGATTTTGTTCACCCCTATTGATAAGTTTCAAGTGACATGCAAGGTGATGGTCTTTTATGAAAGCGAATTTAAGATTTTAAGTTAGACGTGTATGCGTACTTTAAACCTTAATATTGTATATGGTCGAATAAGATTTTAGAAGTATACATACACACCTTAGGTTCACGCTCATTGCCACTAAATAAATAAGACACATGCATCAAGGTGTTCTATCAAGGATTGACATACGATAATTTTTTTTTCAAAAATGACTAGTAAACGTTATTTTTACCATAGTCGCCCGAAGTGTTAGGTAATGGGCAGGCAAGTAGGAAGGGATGGGCCAACAACTTCACCATACTGCCATGGTGCATAAATGATTATGAAGAAAAATGGAGTTATTTTTCAGAAAAAAAAATAGAGCACCATTCAATGTAACG
>DF357409.1:20168-32920 GCA_000787875.1 Solanum virginianum | reverse complement strand
AAAAGAAGATCAAAAGTTGAAAAAGTATATAGAAGTTAAAACTCAAAAAAAAAAAAGTAATTTTTTTTTAATTGATTCTCTAATGCTTAATATACAGATTTCCAAGTAAAACAATCTAAATATATATTCATTATTCATAAATCAAACCTCTTATACAATCAAATGAGAAGCAAAATCATGTTTAAGGGAACTTCAAAGCAAATGACAGCAGCAAGTGAAATCCTATTATCCTACGTGAGATCCAGGGAGGATAGAGTTTACCTAAACCTTATTCTGGAGGTAGAAAGACGATTGCTGAAAGACACTCGAGTATCACAATTAGAGCAATAGGAAAAAAGACAAACAGAAGTAAAGAAAACATAGCAAATAATAGAGAAAGCATTACATAACATTCAGTGCATTTACAGCAAAAACTTTTGTGCAAAAAAAAATTGTCTATTTCCTTTGTATGTATTGCTGCAGCTGCAATTTGATTTTACACCTCACTTAAAAGAAGAAAAAAAGAGAGAGTTTCTAAAACATAACTCAAAAAAATATCCTTTTAAAACAAAGTGTCTTGCAAAGTTCTATCTCTAGACCTTCAAAAAACAAGCATTCCAAGTGCCCCACAAAAGGAAGTTCAACTCTTATAACTTCTCCAGCTTCATATAATTTGTGGAAATATTCAAAATTTCATGATTCAGCTTCGGCGGAAAAAAATATCGCCTTGTATAACAGCCTTGGTTCGCGATATTATCCTAGCCATCGATCCCTGCATCAATAGAAGAACCTTAGGTTAAAACTGCATTATCTGACATCACATCTATAAGGAGGACGAGAGGAGGGGGAGGAGATTCAAGGAAAAATCATGTAATAAAAAACAAAGTAAAGTACGCGGATAAAATTATTTGGCCAGAGTTCAAGGTACACAAATATATACATGAAAATTAAGTAAAGAAACTCAAGATGATATGTTTTTCAGACATCTCACTGATAACAAACATGATTAAAGTTGTCCTTTGAAAGCTTTGTCAAATTCCCTTAGTCTACAGACAAAGAACAATTTCATCTTAAGAAAGAATACTAAGACATGAATTTGCCTCAGGAATATTTTCTGACAAATAAAACCTGTCTCATTTCTAGTACAAGAATTCTTTTATTCTCTCATCACATGTATTTGCTCAGTGCTTGCGATCAGTGTAGGAGGAGACAACAAACAAAGAAGGCTACCCGACCATTTTCAATGTCAGAAATGCCAGCAGGATAAAAGTGGACCATCTTGAAGGTTAGAGGTTAGAGGTTATAGTCGATGTCGATTCATTATTTCTAACGTCTCCAATTCAAAACTGAATAAGTCTCATAACCTACCAAACATGTTGCTTCATTGTATGAGCAAGAACTAACCAATTAGGTGAGGACCAATGCAAAGATCAGCCATAAATGGAAGCAATAAAGGGCCCCAAAAGGGTTCTTTATTCCTTCAGCTAATTTATTTACACCTCTATGAAGCTTTTAGAAGTGGAGAAAAATTTCCGTTTGGAGGAACAGCTCGGACCTGAGGCAATCTAATATCCTTGGTAAATTATGAAGGTAGAGATGAGGAGATTTGATGGAATCAGAGAAAGAGATGTCAAATCTAAATTGCAACAACCCTCCAACATACAATATAAAAGCATTGACATGTCCCAAAGAGCATTTGTAAAAGCAGCAACAAAACGTAGAGATCATCTATTGTTTGTCTTGAAGAAACCAAAGCAGCAGTGTTGATGGATAATATTATCCATAGCAGACGGGGAAGTTAGTGGATAGGTTGGCCTTCATGAGGCTCTAAAGAGAGGCTGAGTAGATTAAGTAATAATGTTGTAGGAATAAATAATGTTGCTGCTGGATTAGGATTTCCTACTGATAGTGTGAAACCACGATGGTTGAAAGTATTTAAAAGGGATAGAGTACACCTAAAATGACAAAGAAGTCTTGAAAGACCTAAAATCTCTTAGAGTTCATGCAGGCTTAGTGAAACATAGAATACGATCCATATAGGCAATACCAACTAGTTGAGATGAAGATCCACTCTTACTGGTACACTACCATTATCCAATATCTGCCATGAGCCAACTCGTTGAAGAAATTGTACATCAGTAGACAATGAAGAGAACTTTTAGGGTTAAAGAACATAATATATTGAATACTGGAGTGAGACAGGTCCAAATGGAGCAAACTAGATAGCAAGAATTCATATAGCAAATAACATCAATCTTATGGTTGAGGTTTAGTTATTGTATGTTTTTCAATTGAAACAGTGAGAGGAGATGTCATGGAATGCATGAACCAATTCTTCGTATGTGGTAATTTTGAGGGGCATTTTAACTCATCAATAACCTCCCCACCAATAGAAAGAGACAAATAGGAACAACCGAACCATGTCTACAAAATGCAAGTACCATGCAGTTGCTTCAAAGCCAACGTGATGCTCTCTACTCCAACAAGAGTTGGCGCAACAGATATCAAGGGAGTTAGAGAACATATACAAAATCATGACAAAGTTTCTTATCAAACCAAAACAAGTTTTAAAAAAATCCTCTATTTTTCCCTTGACAAATTTTTTTATGATCCGGTCAATATTTCATATTTTTTGTAAATGGCACAAATTGATTTCAACATTCTTGACTCTATTTACCATTGCTTAACAAGAAAATTATCTTTGAGGTCTTTGAATCCGATCTAATATAAATAGTAATGTACATAAATTATTTGGCCCTCTTTATGTAGGAACATTTTACTGGATAAAGTACGCAGTCTAAATAAATACTTTAGGCCATAAGCATCAGTTCCAGACCATCAATGACTACATACAACTAAACTCAAACAAAAGGGTATTCACTAATATTTTCTTTTCCTAAATGGCCATATATCTTTTGATGCACGTGGAGATTATACTCATCTAACTGCTACAATTAGGACAGAAAAAGAAAATCATAGGTTTAAATAAAAGGGGACAGCCAAATTAACAAATAAACAGTGTTAAAGTCAACCTTGTTGGGAACCCAATATTTATGAAATACTAAGTCCAGAAAGTAGTAATTCTTAGCAGCCATTTGGATTGAGAAAGACAAGAGAATAACTAGACTTCTAAAATAATAAGGGTATAACCAACAATAATGAAATTTAGCAAATAAATGGAAATTGCCAAAAAGATGATGGCATAACAATGGGATTGCTATTTCATTATTCCTTTAAGGTTTTTCCTGATCAACTTGGCCAACTGATTTCCATCGTTTCTTATAGTTTCAAATGACCATAATTTGCCAGCAACATACACTCTCTTTTCTATATGGAAAGTAAAGAGCCTAAAGATGAAGTTTAAGCACAACCTTACACTACATAAAGAACTTAATGCTGATGCAGATAGCTAGAAGCTTATATCATATGATCATATGAGAGTTATACTTGTCCAGGAAGAAAAGAATAACAAGACAACCAGCTTAAGTGCTTAATCATGAGAAGCTTACCTCTATTAGGTTGTCTGTTGCCAACTCCATAACTACCAACATAACCCGAAGAACTTTGAGGAGACATGTCAGAAGGTCCATTGCCTAGTCCATAACCAAGAGAACCGGTTGCATCCTGTTCAGAATTTGAAGGATGCCAAGTGTGATCATCATATCCCAAACCACTACCATAGATATCAGCTAAAGCACCCCCATCATAACTACCCCTGGATCCTGATGACATAGGACCTCCACGTTTTGTGATGTTTCTGCCATAGCCTCCTGCCAACCCATATATGCTGTCACCATTCACGTAACCAAGATTTCCGTTTTTGCTAGAAACATTTCCTCCTCTTTGAGAGGAAATTGACGAACCCCAAACTCCACTGTTGCTAAAGTTTCCTCCTCCAGTGTTCCCCCTTCCAGATACTAAAAAGTTGCTAGAGCTTGTTGAGTTCATCCCATGGTGCAGTCCTCCATCACCCCATAAATTGCGATTTGCTGAGTTTAAGAAAGAAGAGTTTCCTCCTCCGCTTCCTCCATCAAATCCAGTTCCGCCACCAAGTCTGCTTGAGCTATAATATGGATTCAGTCCCCGTCCATAGCTTAAACTACTGTTAACATTTGCACTTCCCCTGTATCCTGGGCTCAGGCCTGGTTCAAAGTTAAGACCTATACCATAGCCAGAACCAAATGGAGAAAAGACGCTCCTACCCCCTGTGATGGGGTTAAATCTACCATCCATACTGACTCCATATCCTCCAACTGTATTTGGAGAGAATCCCTGTGCATAGCCATCAAGGAAGTTGTTCATCCTATTTAATCCATAGTTGTACCGACCAAGTGGGCTTTGACTAGGACCTGGGGATAACTCCTTGGGGACAGCGCGCTTGACCTCAACCATTTTATCATTCAGCTCATGGAAAGACTTGAGCAAGACTTTATCCACTGCATCCTCTGAATCATAAGTGATGAATCCAAATCCTCTAGGCCTTTGAGTGTTATGATCATACATAACTACTGCATCTGTGATTGTTCCAAATTGCTCAAAATACTGCTTAAAGTTAGTCTCAGTAACAGTGGATGCTAAACCTCCAACAAAAATCTTTCTTGTACGTCCTGGAACAGGACTAGGAGAACCATGAATACTAGGACTGCTTCTACTTGTCCCGCTTTGGTCATCCCGTGGAACTGCCCTCTTTGCCTCTACCTGTAAAATGAGGATTGTGAGAAATCTCAGGTAAATGAAGTAACTAGAGATCTAAAGTTGTGTACTTCAGGTACTCAAAGTTCAGATCAAAGTAGAAGAGAAGAAAAGTTTGATGAAAAAATGCTACAGATGTAAGATTAATAATCAACATGGCTTGAGAACATCAAGGATATTATGAAGGCCCAAAGCATTTTGTTAAATATAAGTACATGGTTTTGGTTATATCTTCGTAATACATTCATGCTTAGCTGTTTTCTAATAAAATAAAACCAAATTGTGAAGAATTTGGCAAACTTAAAGACCTTACCATCCTGCCATCAATGTTGTGTTTCTCCTTAACTACCCTCTCAGCAACAGCAGGATCAGCAAAGACTACAAAACCAAAACCACGAGCACGGCCAGTATTCCTATCCTTCATAATTACAGCTTCTACAACCTCCCCATAATTACTAAAATACTCCTTTAGACGCTGATCATCCGTGTCCCATGAAATTCCACCAATGAATAACTTACCAAGATCAACTTGCATTTTCCTACAATACCAAAATCAAGAGCCCTGAAATACTCATTTCCAAACTTTCCGTTCAACATTATGCAACTTCATGCAAAAAAAATAAAGACTTTAAAACTAAATAACATTTGCTCATAGGAACAACCAAACAAAAACACAACCAATGTAATCGTAATCACACAAGTGTAGACCGGAGAGGATAGTGTGTATGCACACCTTATCCCTACCTTGGAAGGTAGAGAGGTTGTTCTGATCGACCATCAGCTCAAGAAAAAGCATTTTTAAAAGGAACACTAACTACAACATCACAGGAACAACCCCATTTTGCAGAAAATGAAAGAGCTCAAAGTAAATCCAAAATATAACATTATATTCCACATAAATTACTTAATAAAATAGAATACTGATTAGGTAATAGCAGCCAACACAGTAAAGGACATACCTTTTTACTGTGAAGTACAATGAAGAACCTCAGAGACAGACAGGAATCTGAAACTGATCGAATAATTATCAGATTCAATCAATCATAAACAGATCCTTAAACGATCAATCAATACAGTAGAACCCAAAAGCACCAACGAAAAATGGTTTCATCAAACTTGTTTAAGAAAAAAATTAACAAATACCCAAATGAAGAATCTGCCTATTGAACAACACCCAGATTAGAAATCACCCAAATCAGGAAAGATCTACAGAGGAGGCACAGTAACTAGAACCGAGGGCTATGTTCTTCCTCCTCTATATTAGCCCTCTCACTTTTCTGTTCCCACTGTTCTTTTTTATTGGTTTTTTTTCAAGATTTTCTACACACTATGATAACAATAACAGATTGATCAACCCCATTTAGAAAGTTCTGATTTTGATGATTAAATTAATTTTTTTCAATTTTTTTATTTTTTATTTTTTTGTTAAGAACAAGGAGAAGGAGAATATATGTGGTAATGAGAGAGAACCAAGAGAGAAGAATTTTGGTGTGATTTGATCTAAAGGATTTGGTTTTGCTTGTTCTCCAATTTCCTTCCTTATATATGTACTTTTTTCTGAGAAATTTGATGTAATGTGGAAGGAAAAAGAGAGAGATGAGAATTATTTTTTGAGTTTTGAAGTTTTTCTTGGTCTCTGGTTTGTGATGTTTTGATTAGATGAAGGGGTTGTGAATAATAAAACAAACTTCTCATTTTGAAAGGAAAAAAAGACTATATCAAAAAGGGGAAAATTATATAAAGTTTTTGTACAATAAACTTTGAGCTAAGTTCAATTTGCAAGTACTTTTATAATTTAGTAGTAAATCAAATTGATTTAGAGTACAATTTTTGTGTGTATTATTTCAACCTCAATTTGACATTAGCTACTTCACCACCAAGAAATGTGGGGAGGGGTGAAATGCAATAAATATCTATATGTATTAGATGTTTATATTAAATTAATTTAAACAACTTATGATTAAATAATTGATGGAACAATCTTAAATATTAATTAACTAAATTAAGTGATGTGCATGTTCAAATACATGTTATATATTATTGATTTGATGTTAATATTCAAGCTAGGCAGATGATTTTTTTAATCAATGGAATAATACCTATGCTGTTGATATTTGAATTGGAGATCATAGAATAAACGATGTGAATTAATTGGACATAAGTTCTGAACACTAAATGATTAAATAAGAACAACAACAATAATATACTCTTAGTGTAATTTACGTATATTTAAAAAGCGTAAGATATATGTAAAGAAGTTATTTTCGAAACACCTACAAAATAACAAAGCAAATGATGTAACAAATAGCAATATGCACAAGAAAACATGAAACTACATGATTAAATAAGAAGAGGAAGTTGGAAAAGCTAGTTGAAATGGCATTTCAAGCATAGGCAACATTTCCACTAGCAAAACTTTGAGAAAAACATATCTAAACTTTGTTTTCCAAATACATTTTTTTTCCAGCTTCAACTGAATATTAACCAAATATATGTCATTGGTCCCAATAAAGTCAAACCAAATATAGTATTTAATTTCTGGTGAAATAACTAGATCACTCAACTCACAAATATGTTAAGAAGGCTAAAGAAAAAGGTGTAGTCTCAATACAAAGACTAAGATCATGTTTTCAAAGGAGTCTCACTCAAAATGGCACAAGCAATCACAAGAGAGTAATGTATTTGTCACCATATGACACATGAACCACACTAATAATTGTACTTTTAACTTTTGATTGAATACAAGACACTCGTTTCGTTAAGGTTGGTATATTAGTAGTTAAAATCTTTTAAAAAATAATTTTCTACTTATATTTCTCACCATATGCCGTTGAAGACTACCAGAACTCCTATGCAATGGGAAGAAACCCACGACACTGTGCGTACAAAATGATGTTAGCAGGGGCAATTTGCCACGTCTTGAAAGAGAGAAACTTGCGTATATTTCAACAAAAAAGCCAACAACCAAAGTCCTTGATCAGAATCATCATTCAAGACAAGACAACAAGCGAGACACGAATAGCAAATTGGTCAAAAATTTTAATAAATATCCCATGTAAAGACAGCAATGGTAATTTAGAATATATAAATAGTCTGAACTGATTGTTGGGACGATTGTCCAGCAGCATGTTCACCATTGTACTTAAATTCTCAATTTTGGTATAATATAACTATTTGCCCCCCAAAAAAAATCCTTCAAATTAGCAGTTTGTTTTATTTTGTGTTTGATTGAGATTAAAATGCAAGATAACTTATTTGTATTATTATTTTTACCACACATTGAGGGTGGATAACAATCTTGGAATAATTAATCTGTAGATGATTCATCTCGAAATAACTTATTTCCAACCAAATGAGTTGGTTAGATTTATTTAAATTTTTATCTCAAAATCTTGTGTTTAGTTAGGGGGTAGTCTTTCTATTATTTGTTTCATAGTGATGGAATGAATTGAGTAGAGCAATACTTTCAATGAAATATGATATAAAATTTAATCTCAAATTCTTATCCCAAATAAACCCTCTAACCAAACAACCCCTTAAACCAAAAAGTTGAATATTTTTCAATGTTACCCTCCAAATTAAAAAACCAAAATTTCGTTTTGACCCTTTCCTCCCAAAAATTCAAAATTCAAACTAAGCTCCTTTTTATAATACTCAGCTTGTAAACCATTCTTCACAAATCTACAATTTTTTCTTCTTTTATGATCTTCGCCATGTCTTTTTCTTCTTCATCCTTGAAAAATTCAGTTTTTGTACCAAATGGATCAGATCAAAGAGGCCATAATCATCATCCTCCCGGCGAAATTCATGTAATTTTTGGTCCTATGTTTGCCGGTAAAACTACTGCTCTTCTGCGCTGGGTCAATTCTGAATCCAAATTGGGCAGGTACCTATGAGTTTATATGGAGTAACTTGATTGGTGTGTCGATTTAAGATTTAAGCTTTATGAGTTAGTATTTTATTTTTGAAATATGTGTTTAGAGCTATTATTTGTTGCAATTGTAGAATATTTTTGTACATAAATTTATGTTTTGTATCAAAAAGTCTTGGGTTTGGATGAACTTGGCTGTGATGACATTCAATCATCTTGTGAGTGCTTATTCGTATAGTTTATTTGGACTTTTTTGGAACTAAGATATAGTAATAGTAGTTGTTTGTTGATTTTTGTTTCGTGATTGGTGTATGGGGTACTGATTGCTATTTGGGTTAATGTGATTTATAGATGTGAAAAGATAGATCATACAAATTATGGGTTTAGAGCTATTATTTGTTGAATTTTAGCATATCTTTACACAAAAATTTATGATTTGCCTAAAAATATGAGTTAAAGCTAAGAATATTAAAGGCTGAATCATAAAGTTCAGATCTTGGATTTGCCTCCAACCTTAAGGTTTAGGTTTGTATTGAAACTTAAGAGTTTGAGTTTTGTACTTGAACCTTGCCATGTAAAATTGAACTTCAGGAATAACAGATAGCTAAATATGTGTAACTTATGAAACATCTCCTTTGTTCTGAATTGTTATTTGTTTATGCATCTCGTGGAGTTTACAACATGTTGATAAATGGGAATGTTAAAATTTTAATGTGTCAACCATGATAGTTGCTGATCAGTGATAATATTGCTGTAGACGCTTCAAGTTTTGAACGTTGATCTGTTAAGTTGGAAGTAGTTTTTATGTTCCTGCTTTAGGTGATTAATTTCCATATTTGTTTTAGTGATATAACTTGTATTCTTCAACTAGAAATGTGGTGATGATCAAGTCAAACAAAGATACAAGGTATGCAGTAGATGCAGTGGTGACACACGATGGGACAAAATTTCCATGTTGGTCATTGCCTGATCTATCATCTTTTAAACACAGATTTGGTCCTGATGCCTATGAAAAGGTGCAGTCCTTTTCTTCTCTTGTGCTTTACCTGTGTGTAAAGCAAATATGGTATCAAAGAAGTCATGTTGGAAACAACCAAGAAAAGTACTAGTAGCAAAAACAAATGGGGTAATATTAAAGTTGAAGAATATGACAGTAGGAGAGCAATAATAATATTGATAAATGGACTTGATAGGGCTCAACTACCTACTAATCTTTTACCATAGCCAAAATAAATCCAATGGGAAGGGGAAGTTGAGCATATAGACAAGGTGAAATCTCGTGGATCAGAACTATCTACATTATGAAAAAAAAACCCCTAGTCTAGCTTACGATGAAGATACTAATAATCTAGATGTAATTCTTGCTCTTCATTGTTTTGCAGTTCATTTCTGGTTAGCTATGGTTTTATTAATCATCAAATCTATTTGTTAACAGGTTGATGTGATTGGCATTGATGAAGCTCAGTTTTTTGATGACCTTTATGATTTCTGCTGCAATGCTGCTGACATTGATGGGAAGATTGTAATTGTTGCTGGCCTAGATGGTGACTACTTAAGGTACTTGTTGAATTTTAATCACTAATTTATTTCTAGCATTAGATTTGGAGTGTCATAATTAGCACAAACTCTATTTTGATGACAATTCACACTTGCTTGTTGCAGGAGGAAGTTTGGTTCGGTACTTGATATAATTCCAATTGCAGATACTGTTATGAAGTTGACAGCAAGATGTGAATTATGTGGCAAACGTGCATTCTTTACTTTGAGAAAAACTGATGAGATGCAGAAGGAGCTTATAGGTGGTGCTAATATGTACATGCCTGTCTGTCGACAACACTATGTCCACGGAAAATCCATTGTGGAATCCACGAAAAAGGTCCTTGAATCTCATCAAGTTGCAGGTTGAACCAGTTCCAGAGAAATCTTTAGTTGCTTAGTAACAGTTCTGGCTTTTTTTTTTTTTGTGTGTGTGTATATATATATTTCCAAGTGTTCCGTTTGTTTTGATTATCTTATGTTCAGAATGTTGGGTTCTGGATCATGTAGCTCAGTAACAATATCCTATGTATTACATTATCAATGTATCATTTTCCATTTTCTCGAAGATGTTGATCTTAGCATGAACTAGCTTTCTGGCACCATTCCTTGTGAAATTTGTAAACTCACCAATCAGATTGCAGGCACACTTCCACTACAAATTGGCTCACTAACAAAGCTTGAGACCCTCTGCATCTCGGACAGCCACTTCAATGGTTCAATCTTGTTGAGGCTTGTGTAGTAACTCAACTAGTAGTTATTACAATAGCCTCTGTGGCTGCCTTCTTGAAGAATTTGAAAGTTTGACTGGTTTGCAGGATGTCGTCTAGGTAATGAGGATCTTTCTGGCAATGTTAGAGGATTCCACACATGTGAAAGGCCATTTTCTATGGTGAAGAAGCACTCAATGGCGAAGGGACGTAAACTTATTCTCATCAATGTACTGCCTACTATGGGAGCGCTAGTACTTCTCTGTGCTTTCATGAGTGTTCTCCTCATGTGTGATCAAAGAAGAAAAGTTAAGACGTTCGTATAATATTTTGAGCAATGAAGTGGAGTCCAAGAAACTGGACTGGCTTAGAAGGGTGAAACATCATCAAAGTTATTTCTTGTGCTTTATCTTACATGCACCATGGTTGCTCACTCCTGATTGTTCATTGAGACATTTCAAGCAGTAATGTTTTGCTTGATTTTGAGTATGAAGCTTGTGTTTTAGACTTTGGCATGGCTAAGCTTCTCAAGCCAGACTTATCCAATTTCACTGTTTCTTATAAAAGAAATCAACTATGGTACACTAAGTCTAAATTGTTATACCTTTTATGGATGCTGTATTGTTCCAGATCTTGTGTATACACTGAAGATTACACAAATGTATGATGTCTATAGCTTTAGAGTATTAGCGTTGGAGGTAATCAAAGGAAATTCATGGACGTGCAACTTAGCGATTTGGTAGATGTACACCTTCCAGGATCAATGTTTTTTATCGTCAAGCTAGCAAGCTCTTGATTGCTTAAAACTCCAAAATCAAGGCCAACAATGCACTACATCACTCGTATGCTATCAATAGATCCACCTATTTATCAGACAAATCCCATGTAAGGCTAGGAATTGATTTTTTGGATGTATAGTAACTCAACCGATAGTCATTATTTCAGAAATTCACTTTCTTTGTCGAAGAACAGTAGAATCAAAGAAAAAAAAGACTTATTAAGATAATAACTATTAATTAAGTGATCATAAGGAAAATCAATTTGTAAGGTGAGCTATATATTCATAGAGATATAAAGGTGTGTTTGTATGAAAAAGAACAAGCTTTAGGGTGCTTGTCTTGTTTAATGTTCCATCCTAGAAGGATTTCATGTCATTGTACTAGAGTATATGTTAACTTGTTCAATTTCCTTGTGCCGATAAGTTATAAAAATGAGTTTCATATTTGCTAAGTACTAATGTCAATGGCATAACTATCACTTATTCCCTTTTTTTACGTGAACGATGGTAATATTTTAGCTAGAAAAGGAGAAAAACTGATAATTCAGGCCCATTTCCTATTTCCAATGACGAAATGGGAACAAGGATGACAACATTATGAACCAAAAAGTTTATGTTAGGTGATTACAATATTTTAGCTAGATATGGGGTGATAACATTAAAACATCTAAAAAGAAAGATATAATATCTATATTTGTTCGCGTTATCTTTATAGCTAGATATTTCAATATTTTAAAAAACGTTCTTGAAATCACTTAATTATCATGACAATCTTAAGTAAAATTATGTACTCATATTTTAATATTATGATTACTTATATTAGTTCACTTTCATTACTATAATTACTACTAATTGTTTTAGATCTTAAATAAATGCGTTATTGGTGGATAAGGCATTTCGAAGTTTGATAGCTGATTTGGAGACGAGTTATTCAGATACTAAATCCCACGTTAAGTAACTTCACGTGTGGTAGCTGGCAATAAGGTAAGTTATTCATGTATTAAATCAATTCGGTGTTTGATTCGTAATTAAACAACTCAATTAACCAACACACGAGTATACATTATGAGAAAATTTGTGTCTTATGCATGACATAAGGAAAAATAACTAATATTTGAAAAACTAAAATCCTGCATAAGAAAATTACATAAATTTCCTCATAACTAATTCATACATTAAAAATATC
>DF357410.1:143468-169413 GCA_000787875.1 Solanum virginianum | reverse complement strand
GTATCGATCGAATACATTATTTTTCATGATATATTGGAATGCGAATACATTATTTTACGTGAAACACTAAAACTCGGATATTACATGATGCATCATGATGTCAAATACAATATTTTATTTGATGCATCGATTGAATTCATCATTTTACGTGATGTATCAAGTATGTGATGTATCTGAATTCCATCAAATTTACTTTTTGTTTTATATATATATATATATACTTTCTCCGTCTCATTTTATGCGACACTCTTTCTTTTTGATCCGTCCTAAAAAAATATTACCGTACTTAAATCAGAAACAATTTACCTTTAAAATTTTCTTTTTACCCTTAGTGAAATGATTCTCAACCACACAAATATCTAAGAATAATTTTATACCATAAATTTTAAAATTTTTTTTAAAAAATATCATATCAAATCAACTGATGCTATATAAAATGGGACAAGAAGTATTTATTTAATAAAGAGGGCCTAATAAAGGGTAAAAATTAGACCCACAAAAAGGTAAAAGAGATGAATAATACGAAACTCGAGGGTTATTAAGTGGGCCTACTGGACAGTCCGTGAAGCATCCACCCACCCGGCCCTTTACCCCACTCCTTTCACTAACTCCCTTGGGATAATAATAATTGGATTACCTCATCCTTCTACCCTTTTCCCTACTAATTTTTGGACATTTCTTATTTTCAATTATTAATACCTATATTCAACTAAAAAATAAAAATGTGGTGCTTTGGCTATAACTTATAAAAAGATTCCACATAAATTGTACTTTGTGGTATTATTTTTTTTGGTTCGTTCCTAAAAAAATACCATTTTATTCTAATTGAAAATAATTTAACTTTAAAATTTTTCTTTATCTTTAATGAATGATTTTCAACCACACAAATATCTCAGAATGATTTTAGATCATAAATTTCAAAAATCTTATTTTTATCCTTAAATACCGTGCCAAGTCAAAAGTTCTCTTTTTTTTAGTAAAGTAATGACTTGACATATATTTTTTCAATTACATATTAAAAAAGTATAATAATAATAATAAGTTATCTTATTATTATTTGAATATAATAAATATAATATTTTTAAAAAATAATTATAATTAATAAAAAATAGTAAATAATAAATTATCTTGACTTTTAAAATTAAATATGTAAAATGAACATATAGTAGACAAGTAAAAATAGACTAAGAAAGTAGTTATGTATCTTATTTTCTTATTTCTAGTCTAATGAACCAAATAACAACAACAATGATATATATTTTTAATAATTCAGAGATGATTTTAATAGTTTTTTTAGTACAAAATAATCAAATTGTATAATAATCTCCCAAATGTACAATTTGTACACCCCACACCCTTAAAATTGTCATTTACCACTGACAACACTATCCTCTGTTCATTTCTTCAAGAAAATTAGGTGTAACTCAATGGCCAACCCCATATATAGATATGTTGCAGATGCCTAGAGATAGTAGTGAAGAGCAAGTTTCCTCAGTTTTAATAGACTCCCCCATAACTCAGTGCACTGACTTGATTTTTCAATCACCAAATTTAAAAAAAAAAAAAAGAAACTGCCACATTTCATTTAAACAACTGATTTTCATGCACCCTTTCTATTTTCTGAATTTTTCTTTGCACTCACTATATTTATTGGTTGTTTCAAGAAACTGAAACTAGAGTAAACTGTGGAGAAAAGGGGGAAAAAGTGTAGTGGGTTGGGAAAGAGGACAAAACCCCACTACTAGGTAGAGAGGGTTTTTTAAAAAAAGTTGCAGAAGGAGCATTAGAAGAGTGAATCAGACTTTTTATTTATTTATTTATTTATTTTAAATTATTGGGTATTTTTTTTTCTTTTTTCTTTTTGTTGATTAACTTTTGATTTGTGGGTCTTTGTCTGCATGCAAGGCTTTGGACCTTTATGATGTAAAGAAATCGGCTTTGCTGAAATAATACAGTGTTGTAAGTATTTCACAAGAAACAAAAGCGGTGTAAAAGAGCAAAGGAGGGAGAGAAAGAAAGAAAAGATGACCAATTTTTTGTTGCTTTTGTAAATGTATAGTCTTGATGATGACTATTGAAGTCTCATGTCGGTTCTTATTTATGATGTATTGAAAGAAAGTTGCTTTATTCATCCCTACTCTGGATCCTTACTTTCTAGTACAAAATATTTTCTGGGGTTGGTTAAAAATTGAATCTTGATGATGGATTCAAGCTGAAATAATCAAGGTATGTGATGGTCTTTGTTGAAAGTAAGTAAAGTTTGGGTTTTTTTGTTTCTTGAAGTGGAAAGTTTGAAACTTTTTTTTGATTTTGTTGTACAGGAAAGATCTTTATGCTAAGGAAAAGTTAAAAAATCAAAGTTATAATGACAGATTATAATTCTTTACCATCTCCAATGGAGAATCCAAGAAAAACCTCTTCCTCTTTTTTTGGTTCACCAAGGTTGTTTACTTGTTTTGCTACTAAGGGGTTCCCTGATACTGAGTCTATGATGAGTCCAACTTCAATTCTTGATAGTAAGCCTTTTTCTGCTTTTAGGAACCCCTTTTGGTCTGATTCAAACTCTAGCACTCCAAAATCTCCTAAACCAGAAAGTAGAGTTCATTTTCAGAAACTTGACTCAAAAGGGGTTGGTCTAGGCCTTGTTGATGCTCTCATTGATGAAAAATCTGAGTCCAAAGAACTGAATTCTGTGAGTAGAATGGTTGTTCTTGGTTCACAATTGAAGATTCAGATCCCTACATTGCCCCCTTCTCCTCACCACCCCACTGATTCACCACCTTCTCCTGGTGATTTTGGTATCAAGACTAGAAATTCTCAGTTAGGTTGTTTCTCTCCTGGCTTTTCTCCATCTCCTGTGAAGAAATCTCCATTTGGATCCTCAAATTCAAACATAGATATCCCAAATTCACCTGGGGCCTTTGGTAGTCTCTCTGCTGCTGAGATGGAACTTTCTGAGGAGTATACTTGTGTAATTTCATATGGTCCAAATCCAAGAACCACTCACATATTTGATGATTGTATTGTTGAAAGCTGTTGTGGTGTTGTTAAGTACTCTGCATCAAAAAAGGAAAATGAACCTTTTCCTAGTCCTCCAATGAGCTATCCATCTGAGAGTTTTCTCAGCTTCTGTCACAATTGCAAGAAGAGTCTTGGAATAGGGAAAGACATTTACATGTACAGGTAATCCAAAGTTTCTGTCTTTTCAAAATTTCAAACTTGCCTGTAGCCCCTGGTTATGCTTATATTATGTTTTGTTTACAAGTTTATTAGCTAAGCCGAGAGTTCCCAGGAAACAACCCCTCTATCCTGTGTCGTAGTGGTAAGGTGCGTACATTCTACCTCCCCAGACCCACTTGTGGGATTCCAATGAGTATGTTGTCATCGTTATTGTTGTTGTTACAAGTTTATTAGCTAGTATTTGATCATGAACATATAGTAGACAAGTAAAAATAGACTAAGAATCTGATCTTCAAATATTTTCAAGTTCCCAAACACAGCTTAAGACTCATCTTTTCAAATTTCAACATCAAAATTTATGGCCAAACTGGAGTTAATCTAGTCATGAGGGGGAAACTTTTCCTTTTTTTATTGTGATTTTTTACTGTTGTCTTATATTTGTTTATCTTTATCGTATTTACGTACTATCATTTGCTTTTCCTTTCTCATTTCTTTTCCTTTTTGATCATATCTAGTACCTTCTGCTTATGGGGCTCGATTTTTTTTAAACGAGAGTTTTTCGGAAATAGTCTATCTATCTCTGTGAAGTGGTAAGGTCTGCGTGATGCTCCCAGATGGTATGCTGTTGTTGTTGTATGATTTAACAGTTGTTTGATAGTTTTAGTACAGTTGTGCATGGTAATCTGGACATGCTCTTTTAGTTATTTGATACTCACTAGACTTGTTCTAGTACACTTTTCTCTGGGGCTAGGTAATTTGAACATATCCTTTGGCAAATTTCTAGTAGCATTTCAGATTTTCTGTGAAGTTTTTTTTTTCTCTTTTGTAAAAAATGTCTATAACATTATGAGACCAAGTCCAAAAGTAGGTTAGTTGTTAAAGTTTCATGGCCTATGTTAAAGTATTTGATGATTTCATATGATCTGTTTGTTTTATAAATCTGGTCATGAGGGTCAGATTTTTACTTCTCTTTTTCATAAGTTTAATCTATGTTGCTCGGACTCTTCAAAAATGTCAAAGGGTGCATGTCGGATCCTCCAAAAATAGTGTTTTTTTTGAAGGATCCGACACAGGTACAACAACATTTTTGGAGTCTGAGCTACTTAGAGTTTGATTGTTGTTTAACACCTTTTTTCTCTTTTTTATAAAATAGTTTGCTCTTCTACTCTCTGCAAATTTCTTGTTGTAGCATTGAGAACTTATGCAGGGTTGTGTATCTGTGAGAGTTTCTCTAAACTGACACCAACATGTTAAAAGACTAACATGTACAAGTTATTATCTTTGATGTTAAACTTTCATATTCTATCTTGTAGCGTTACATTTCATGTCCTTAGATAGGAAGGTACGAAGGTAACAAATTAAGGTAGAAAGTTAGTACGTAGTTAAGCATGTCGCTCTTTTCAATGGGATTAGACTTGGTGGTAGTCTCGAGCACGGTGTATGTCATAATATTAAATTAGACTTGGTGGTAGTCTCGAGCACGGTGTATGTCATAATATTAACTTCATTCATCTAGTTTCTTGCTTTTTGATATACATTACCATGTCTCGTTGTTAATGTTCCTTTTCTGTAGGCTCTGTATTGCCTTCCTTATTAGTTCTCACACTTTCTGCATCGGCGTATTGATCTGATTCACTTGAATTGAGGGTCTTCCGGAAACAACCTCTCTATCTCTATGAGGTAGTGGTAAGGTCTGCGTACATTTTACCCTCTCCAGACCTTACTTGTGGGATTCCACTAGCTATGTTGTTGATGTTCACTTGAACATCTTTCTACCTCCACGACATCCCAAAGCCCCACTTGTCCTCTTAAATTTTTTTCCTTTTGTAATGGTGTATTATGTGTTGTTTCTAGAGGTGAGAAGGCATTTTGCAGCAGTGATTGCAGACACAAAGAAATGATGTTGGAGGAAGAAGTGGATAAATCAGAGACTGATGATAATGTATTTGGTAATATTTCCTAATAATAATTGATGAGTGCTAGCAAGTTTTGTCCTAGTAGCAACTTGCAAACAAAAAAAAAAAAAAGAGACTATTTTCAGATTCAAGAACTGTTTTTTGTAAATTGGATAATTGAATCTGCTTAGATGTATCTGTCAACTTCTTTTAATTTTTATTTTTGGTTTAGGGGGTAAGAAAATGTCTTTGTTGAGAAACAAGAAGGCTATTGAGATTATATTTGAAGTGATTGATGAAAACAATATTGTAGTAGGTGATTATGGTGTCTGACACTACTTGGACGCTTTATTGAAAGTTTGATATAAAATGATGTTGATTGATGATGGTATTATCTTTAATTATGGTATTATAATATAATATTACACTAATCAATCCCATAATAATGTACACATCATCATAACCAATGACCTCAATTGAGTAGATTCTTTTTATCTTATTTGGGATGTCCTTTTCTTTATTTGTTTATTGATCAAGTTTAGCTATTTTGACTAGGCTTTCATATTAAATTATTTTCACCTAGAGACTATCATGGTGTTTAGCATTATTATTAAATGTATACAGCAAACACAAATTATTCTATCTATGCTATTATATAATGTGTGTGACAACCTAGATGAAATAAAATAAAGAGATACGGATCAAATTCTAGAATATTAATTGTGGCCTTGTATAGCAACTTACATGATGAGTTTGTTCAGATAAGGTTGAGGGGTTATTCAAATAAAAATTCTCTTATATATATATATATAAATTCTTCAATAGGAAGTATGGTTTAGGTCTTACCTTATTAGTCTTAATGAGATAATAAATCTCTACTAATTAACACTGGAGAAAATAAAAGTTAGAAAGCCTTAGGTATTAAATAAAAGTTAGTAAGCATTAGGTATTCTATTATTGTAATGAGGAAGCATAAGTATGCCAAATTACAAAAGTGAAAGTTGAGTTATCTATCTGAAACTTCTTTCTACTCTAAAGTAATCTAAAATATATTCCCTTTTTTTTTCTTCTGCAAATTTGTCTAACACGACTTGATAGTTCATCACTTTATCTTGAAATTATTGGTTCTTATTAAATTTATTGACGCTATCATCTTGCTATGAGACGAGGGTCTTCTTTGGGACGAAGAGCTTTCGGAAACAACCTCTCTATTTCTATGAGGTGGTGGTAATGTTTGCGTACATTTTACCCTCCGCAGACCTGACTTGTGGAATTTCACTATATATGTTATTGTTGTTATTTTGCTTTCTCAGTCGCATTGACAGGTACCTTAGAATAAAATTTTGAATCATCTTACCATCCCAACTATATTTTCTTCCATGTTTTTTTTATAATTATATTATTACCTAGGAGAAATATCTGCATCTCTTGCAATATCTGCAAAACAGGTCCAACAAATCCTTTTCCTCATGATCTTCCTCAAAGATGTCATCTTGTAGGTTAACAAACTTATTTGGGGAGAATGTTGAATCCCATTCAACTTCGTTACATGTTTACTTATTTATATTTTGATCTTTTCTGAAAAAGTTTGGACTCCGCAACTAAGTTCACTTATATCCCATATTGATTTATGGAATTTTTGAACTTCACTTCAAATAATTGTTTGAAGGCAGTGGTTTATTTTACCCTTTTTAAAATTTCACTTATTCAATCACATCGAATATATTATTACAAAATTTTGTGTTTGTTGAGTCCTGAAAGGGAAAAAGCAAAAACTAAAAAAAAAAAATTGTAATAAAACCTGAAAGGTGCATAGTAAGGTATGGTTGGAGAAGAGGAGACAGGCAGGGGAAGGTTAGTGCTCAGACCGGAGACTGTCAGCAGTTGCAGATAAATAATGAAAGCAAGTTGGGAATTGGGACCATAAATGTGAATCAGTACCAATGTCTACCTCTTTAACCATCTTGTTTGGTTTCTTCCTTACGTATGTGTATGGTACGAAGCAAAATGTTTTTCATCAAAAATGTTATTCTCTCTGTCTCATTTTATGTGGTACTTTTTGACTTGACACAACATTTAAAGAAAAAGGATAATTTTTAAAACTTGTGCTCTAAAATTATTATTAGATATTTATGTGACTGTGAATCATTTCATTAAGAATAAAAAAAAATTTTAAAGATAAATTGTTTCCAATTAGAGTAAGGTGACATTCTTTTTAGGACAGACCAAAAAAGAAAGTATGCCACATAAAATAGGACAAAAGAAGTATTACTTCTTCCGTCTTATTTTATGTGACATCATTTGATTTAAAGAAAAAGAAATTCTTTTTAAAACTTGTGGCCTAAAATAATTCATAGATATGTATGTGATTGAAAATTATTTCAATAAGGATAAAAAAGAATTTTTTACTTAAAATTATTTCTAATTCAAGTAAAATGACATTCTTTTTGCGATGGACTAAAAAGGAAAGGACAAAAGAAATATAAAAAATAAAAGATTTTTTTTTTAATCTAGTCTTAGTATATGCAAAAAAAGCGAGAAAATATTGTCTTTAAAAAAATATTTTTATCGATACTATGGAGATAAATGAGATATTAAGTGGAAGTTCAAGGATGGCAGATCAATGATGGGGATCAGGGGAATTGACTACTGGATGGGGAAGATGTGAATTTAGATTAATGATATTCATATATTTGTTTTTTCAAATTCTATAAGAAAAATCTTTTTTCTTCATTTTAAGAAATTTGTTTTGTTAAAGAAAATATTTTGTCAAATAGTTTGACCAACAAAATATAATAATTTTTGTCCATCAATTATTAGAAATTTCACCAACTTCATTTATCATAAACATCTCACATCTCCTATGCATATATAGGAAGGGGGTTAGTTTTATTTTAGATGATTTAACTTAGACATTCATTCTTCTTCATAATTTTTTTTATTTTTTATATGAATATTTTAATTTTATTCATTATATTTAAGAAAGTTGTGATTTTTTTAATTTCGCTAATTGATTGATTCTAATATTTGTTCATTGAGTGCAAACCGTCAACTTGTAAAGTATCCAAATTTTGTTTCATATTTGTAATTTTTTTTTTGTTCTTATTAGTTATTATGTATTTAATTCTTTTAAATTATAACTAAGTTCTTACTTTACAATTCAATCTTAATATTCACTGAATAAGTATTCTACTCAATTACTGAAATTAAGTTTAGTCTCTTATAGTCATAGTCAATCTAATCAAGAAGAAAATGTCAATCATTCATAAGTACCATTATATTCTTCTCAAGAATTTGATTTGAATTCTTTAAAGTTTGATCCTGATAACCCCAATATCGAATTATCATCTAAATCATCGTGATGTTATTAGAAGAGCATACCTTATGAATGGTCCTTGTTCATTGAGGTTCATGAGTATCCTCAATCAAATATCATGCGCCATGCATTTTAATCATGAATAATTTAATGATATATATCATGATTGGTTGGAGTATAGTGCTAGTAAAGATACAATCAATTATTTGAACTGTTATCTTTTTAAAGACCATAATATTTATTCATCAAGCAAGAGGTGGTGAAGTATTTTCAACTACAGGATTTAAGAGTTGGAATAAAAAGCGTAGTCTTGACAAACATATTGATTTACCGCATAACATATATAATCGGTCAACAAAAAAATCAAAATTTATTACGACAACAACAATTATTCAATTTGCATTTGAGAGGCAATCTAATCAATTTAAGTATGGATATTGGATCCACTTAAGTGCTTTGGTTGATATAGTAAGACTTTTCATGACTCTCAGATTTGTATTTCGAGATCATGATGAATCTAAATCATTAGTTAGTAAGGATAACTTCTTTGAAATTCTTTCATAGTATGCAAAAAAATGTGATAAAATTCGTGATTGTGTATCACAAGGTAATACTCATAAAGTTGTAATAAAAAGAATTACAAGCTTTCATAATCAAGTGAATAAAGTTGAAATATTCAATATGAAAAGTAAAAGACCTATGAAGAAGAATGAATGTCTATGTTAAATCATCTAATAAAAGAGCACATCCACGAATATTAAATCCAATATATAGAGTTTTGAAAATAAAAGAAAATCAAGAAATCAAGAACTTACAACCATGAGTAGACAGTAATTGAATGGAGATTAAAGAAGAAATTGATCCTTGGATGATCACCGGCGTCTAACGACCGCGAGCAGCAGCAGGCGACAGTCAATAACCGGTGATAGAAGTAGCAACAACTAGCGACCAGTAACAGAAGGTCATGGAAGTTTTGGAGGAAAAATTAAAATATTGAAACCCCAAGGAAGAAGGATCTTTTTATTTGTTGTCTTTTTAAGTAGGGATTTCAAATATAAAAATTATCATAATCCAATTTTGAACCCTCTCACCACTAGGCTAATCCCTTGTTATATGTGCAAGGGGTACAACATTAACAATATACACATAAATCAAAACTTTAATTGTATTTATACAATGTAATTTTTTGACAAAGGTAATTCGGATGAACTCTCTGAACTAAACGTAGATCCGTCCCTGATAACAATGTCAACTCAATTATTGATCATTAGGAATCGAGAATTCTTATGTGGCGATGAATATCATAGTTTTACAGTTAATTATTCTCAACTCTATAGGCATAAAATTTCTCTAATCCTGAACGTTATAGACTATTTAGATGTGTCTTTCAACACCCATACGATTGTATATATAAATAATATTAATTACTAGCACTTATGGATGTATTCAGTCCAAAAAATATTTTGAACTAAAACATATAATGCAGTAGATGAACATCGGGGTAACTATGACGCTTCCCGTTAGAGTTTTGAACACAATTTTGCTCCATTAGTTGTTAATTATTAATAAACTTATAATCACGTTAATTTTAAAGAATACACGATGAATGTTAGTTTTAGATGTTTAAGCAATTCAAAAAGATTTTTCCAGAATCCAAATATGAAAATTCTATTGTTCACAGAAATGTTTCACAATTATATTGATGGATCATATTTATATCTATGTCATCTTGAAAATATAAACTTCCTAACATGAAAATTAAATTACACAATTATTCCTAACTCATTTAATTAAGACAAAATTATTTAAATACCGAAAATGCTCTCAGTCAATCTAATATGACTTCACTACCAAATTTTGCCTAGAAACTCCAGCGAATGCTTTCCAGCAAAATCCCTTCCATATTATTGTCAATATTAAATTTGTTGTGTCACAATAACAACAAAGGGCTGTTCTAGCTTTGAGGACACGCTATCTAACTTTTATTGTTTGTGGAAGGTAGCAGATATTACAACAGATAAAATCTCTAAACATTAGCCTCAAATGTATGAATAAATCATCATGGTGTAAAGGGAGATTTTTTTTAATTTCAAGAGAAAAGCCTAATAATTTTCCTCTCACAAAGCTGAGATTCAATAACCCAAAACAAATTGATGAGAAAAATCCGCAAATACCTCCAAGCAAAGATTGTAATGGCAACACAAGTCATAAAAGGAGAAGGCAGGAAGTAAGTTCAACAAACCAAAAAAGGAAAAGAATTCACAGCGGGAAGAAAGACGCATCTTCATCGTTCTTTAGAATACCTACATCGTGCAGACCCAAACACTTGAATTTTCATACTCGAGCAGCAAGACGAAGCAATTCTTTATTTCGAAACATTACAACAACAAGAGAACAACAAATAACTAGGAGATGAAGTGCAAACCGCGTGAATTGATCCACGTGAAGAGGACCACCACATATTGACACACAAAAAGCTGAAAGTACGAACATGCCCTTGGTCATTATGGGGCATATCACACCTATATATATTAGATACAAGATAAATCTTTTAAAAAACAAGACAAGGTAAATTTACAATATTAAATTATATCATACAAAAGAGTTAAATTCTTTACTATTCTTATTTGTGGTGAAGTCTTGTTTAATCGAGGGCAATTTCGAGATTTTGCATTGAACATGGATCATGTTATTCTTTGTTCTTGAACAGAAAAGTGTGTTTTAATTCATTTTATAATCTAAATTTCCCATTTAAAAAAAACACCAAGTAGATTGTACGAATAGAAGCAATTCCACTAATAGAAAAATGTCTACGTTACCTACAAATTCAATCTCTTTCTCGATCTTACCCTCAGTTAATCCTCTTTTCCGCTTCCTCTCCCTCTATCCAATCCTATCTCGTTTTCGCCGCCGGAAACCGTCTTCGTTCACCATCTCCGCCGGTTCCTCCCGCCGGAAACCGCCTTTCGAACCACCGGACTCCAGAATGTCAGTCTCAGTTCAGATGCCAGCTGGTTCCGTCAGACGAGATGTCGAGACGGAACCGTTGATAGATTCTAGAAATCGTGAGTTTGCTACTTAGCTCAACAATTCTAATTCTGTGGACCTGATTAATTTCGTTTTTTAATTACTTAATTTTTATTTTGCTCAATCAATCAACTATACCTCAATCCTAACTGGTTAGATTGTAGCCTCTTAAGTCTTATCCGTTATACTTTATTCTACATTTTGTTAGAACTAGGGGGATTCATCGTAATTAGACTAAAATTTACCTTGATTGTCACCTTACCGCGACTATTAAAAATGAAATTTGAAGTTACTTTTAACTTTTTTCAAGGCTTTGTTTTAAAATGAATGAGTTAGCAGCTTCAGAATCTATATATCTGGTTCGAGTGTGTGGTTGTTGGTAGATATAATTTTGCGCGGGATAGCAGGCAATTGAAGATGTACTTCTTAATATCATGTCCTGGGTTAAATATGGCCTTGAGTCAATGTTATCGAAGCCAAAAGCACAAAAAAGCTCTAAGGTCCATAAGGCTTTAAGCACAAAGTGCAAATAAAGACTTAATTAAAAAAAGAGTGAAGGGAGAAAAATACAAATATATATATTTTTAGTTCAAGACTGATAATTATAAGCACAAATAATAAATATATAAATAACGAATTTGGAAAAATATTATGATAGAGTAAAATATCAATTGTTTAGCCTCGCCTCTTCAGGAGAGGCACATTGGCAATGAAAAGTATGCCCTAGAACCTTGATGACGATACTGAAGCGCAATATTAAGTGATGCGAAGCACTCAACACTTATTAAGCCTCGCTTCACGGCTTAAGCTTTGACAACACAGTCTTGAGGTATATCCATGTTGTCAATGGTAGTATTTCCAAAACTAATGGTAAGAATTTATTGCATTTGACCTCGTATGCATGTGATATGCAAATGAGTTGCTCATAGGAATGAAAACCTGTAATAGACAAGGGAATCATGTCTAACAATGGAACCAACTGATTCTCTTTACATCACTTTGCACATCCCTGTCTGAAGCACACACTTCTCCAAGGTTCATGACTTCATCCATGAGGTCAATAACCTCTCCCTTTGCATCACTTCATCACTTTAAGTGGCAAAGATAACTTTTAATAACAGTGTTAATATATTTTCCTTGGCGTTGAACGCATCAAATCTAGAAGACCTTTGAGAAAAATTTTGGAAGTAGAAGAGAAAACGCATCAATCAGTCATAATGGATATGCAAATAATCTTTTTCGGAGAAGGATTCTTTATAGGGGCAATATATAGTTTAGAGTGGAAGCAAAAATGTCACATACTGGAATTTGAATGTTTTTGTATGCTCTGTTTTTGTGGCTCATGATGTTAAATCATCAGTGAGGCCCACATCTGATCATAGCTGAGAGAGTTGGTGCACCTTGGATAAACCTAGCAGTTCCCCATTTTTTGTAGTTTGCCTATTTTCCAAACATGTATGAACTATGTGTATCTTTCAGTATAATTTTAGCAGATCTTGGTCTCTTTATCCTAAACTCTTTTTGGGAAGTTCCTTCATATAACCTCTTTTCTATGAAGAGGATTTGCTGTTACACATTATTTCCATTTTGACCTTAGTATTCCGTAGGTTGTCAAGAAAGTCTCATCATGGATTTAGCACCTCTCATGCCCATAGATGGTGGTTTATGTCATAATATGAGCCCATTTCTGTCATTTTGTTTGTGTGGTTGTTCTTTTTTGGTTGTCTCACTCATATTTACATTCTCCAATATAATCATGTGCAGGAAAGGGGGATCAGCCGACAACCACTGTTAAAGAAGATTCTGTCTTGTCCAATAAAACTGTGCCTCACAAGAACAAATATTCTTTAAGTTCAATCAGTTGCTTTGGAGTGGATCTAACCCCAGATAACATTGCTGTTGCTATGGTATATTTTGTTCAAGGCGTCCTGGGCCTTTCTAGGCTTGCTGTTAGCTTTTACTTGAAAGATGACCTGCACCTAGACCCTGCAGAGGTATGTCATCTTGACAGAGAGTAATTTATTTCTGCTGTTTGTTAATCTTTCTAGTGTAACAAAATCATTTTCATCAAATTTGAACTCCAGATTCTAGCCAAAAGTGCTTTTAGTACGTTCTTTCTGAATTTGGAAATCTAACTGTCATACTGAATTTGTGAGTTGTTTTGGTATTTAAACTACAATTACATTCTCTCGAATCTAGACTGCCACAGCTGTTAGTTATTCGTTCTGTTTTAATTAAACTATCCTTTCTATTTTTGTTATTATCCCAAAAGTTCCACCTTCTTCAAACGAAAGCCTCTTTGCACATTTCTTCTCTCTTCTCCCCTTACCATTTTCGTTGAGTACACTGACTGACCATTTATATGTGAATGACTAGACAGCTGTGATATCTGGTTTCTCATCATTGCCATGGCTCGTGAAACCATTGTATGGTTTCATCAGGTTGGACTCAACTTTCTTTTCATCCTTTTTCATCTAGCTAGTTAATGAAAGATTTCATGACATGAGCTTTTCCTGTATAGTGATTCCTTTCCGCTCTTTGGATACCGGAGAAGATCATACTTGGTACTCTCAGGGCTTATTGGAGCATTCTCATGGTTCTTGATGGCCACCTTCGTTGATAGCAAGTATAGTGCTGCCTTCTCCATACTTTTGGGTTCTCTTTCTGTCGCTTTCTCAGATGTTGTAAGTTCCTTTTGTTCCTAGGTAGTTTCAATAAATTGAGACTAGTGCTGTTATGTTCATTGCCTAGTTATATTGTTTATTTGGTCTGAACTCTGAAGGTTGATGAGAATCTGTTTGGATTTTGACCTTTAATATTAGCTGAGTGCTCGTTATGCTCTCATTTTTGTCAGGTATTTTCTTGGATAGTAAAAACCTCTTGCTAATTATACCTGAGACTGGCTTTGCATAAATGTGTTTTTCCTTCTGAAATCTTGAAGGAAGTCCTTAGTTGCAACCTTTGCAACAGGTCCATAGGTAAGGCCTGAGACTTAGTCGCACCATAATATGTTCCACATTTTCAAGAACTCATCTGAGAGAACTATCAAACTAGTCTGATAAAGGATTTCTCAAAATTTCAGAAAGGTTGTCTAGAGCCCAATGATGTGTCAAATATTTATCAGGGAGAGTGCTAATACGAGAAATGTCAAGTAGTGCACAACTATCTAACTTAAGTTTTATGCCTCATCCGTTGCTGTATCCCTTCCCATTTCTGAGTTCTCATTGCTTGTTCTCAGAAGACATGAGAAGAGAACAAAAGATCACCTGCATTTGTCCTTTGTGATTCTGGGAATTTCAAAATGAAAGGAGTCTAAGGACCTAGTTGGGCCATGCTGGCTACTATACCAAATGACTTATACAACACTCCTAGTATCTGTTCTACTTTTATTCTGAGCATTGGTGTCACCTCTTAAAACATTTTGAGTTTGCGAACTCATGTGTTTGTTCTCCACAAATGTTGTTGGCGTCTACCATTCCTACCGTACAATGGTTTTTTTTTGACAACTACCGTACAATGATGAGTGATGATTTTTTAAACAAAGTGATGAATGAAGCAAAAGTTATGGTGCTGCTACTTCCTTTTTAAGGATAAGAAGGGCATAAGAACCATCAAGTCTCAGGTTCAACTCAGTGGAGACAACACCACTCAATGATTTCTTCCCATCTGCCTAAGCCTTGGTGAACATAGTTACCTAGTACTTGTACTATGGGAGGTAGCAGATACCTTATTTAATAGTTGAGTTGCACACAAGCTGACCCTTATGCCACTACCCTCTCAAAAGAGAGAAAGAAGGGGGCATAAGAACTTGTTTTGGACTGAGCCATTATTAGTTTGAAATTGGATAATTCACCACTGTTGAAGTGTGTGACCATCTAATCTAAAAGATTAAGTTGTTAGAGAGAGTATCTTTTATTTTTTAATAGTATTCTCAACACACCCCTTTATGTGCGGGCCTGATTCATTTTAATGGGCCAAGCATGTGGAAATTCTTTTTGATTTGGGTGGTGGTGAGATTCGATCTCAGGACCACTGCTTGCTGTAATACCATGTTGAAGAGACTTCCTCTGCAAATTCAAGAATTGTATAGTGTAGTGCGGATGAACTGTATATAAGTATATTCTTTCTTGGACATGTTAATGTTATTATCGGGTCACAAGCTATTGCTCCATAGGCTGCCATGAACTTGCTGCCCCGTCATCAACCGATGCTTGTGTTGATATCTTGACAATATTAATGTCACTTGGTAATTGGTGGACTTGAGATTTGGTTGTTACGGGTGTTCAAATCAAAGGAGTTAATGGCCAAATGAATTTGAGTTAATGTTTGCTTTCTTTGTCTATTATGCTCTTCTTCTTCAAGCTGGCATCTTAATTTTGCACCTCATAATTGAGCAATCATGTATCATGTAGGTAGTGGATTCCATGGTTGTTGAGAGGGCACGTGGTGAGTCTCAAAGCATGTCAGGATCTCTTCAGTCATTGTGCTGGGGTTCTTCGGCATTTGGGGGAATTGTGAGTGCCTACTTTAGTGGATCCCTTGTGGAGGCTTATGGTGTGAGGTATGTTACTTCGACCGTCTTTCTAAATATTGTGTGATTGTTGTCTTGTGTGTAATACTAATGGTCCTGATGGGTTATATTACTGTTTTTTGTACCTCCAGATGTGTTTTCGGTGCAACATCATTACTTCCGCTCATAACATCTGTGGTATCTGTACTTGTGAAAGAACAGCCTGTACGAGGCCCAGCAAGGGGACTTTCTTTAGGCAATGGCTTCATAGAAAGTTCAAAAAACAATTTTACCCAGTTATGGGGAGCTGTTAAGCAGCCTAGCGTTCTACTTCCCACCCTATTTATTTTCTTATGGCAGGCAACGCCACAGTCAGATTCTGCTATGTTTTACTTCACGTATGTGCAGTTTCGGGTTTAAATTTTTTATTAGCGTAAGTATACATGCAAGATGCTAAATCAAATAGAAGTTTGTTCTGATTGTAGGACAAACAAACTTGGTTTCACTCCGGAATTCCTTGGCCGTGTTAAGCTTGTCACTTCAGTTGCATCACTTATTGGTGTGGGGCTTTATAATGGCTTTTTAAAGAAAGTTCCTCTACGGAAGATATTCCTTGTACTGACTCTTATTGGTACAGCTGTTGGTATGACTCAGGTACATGTTCCAACACATATTTTCTACTTCAGCTTTATTATTTTTCTTCTGTTCACAGTGGTCATGATTTACTTCCAAGTACAATGTTTTTTTGTCTTAGGTTCTTCTTGTGACTGGATTGAACCGGCAGTTTGGGATTAGTGATGAGTGGTTTGCTATCGGAGATTCCTTGGTTATAACTGTTCTGGGTCAGGTAATCTTTTTCTTGTACTTGGCTCCATGATTTAATTCCTATTTTTGTGACTGTATAGTAATGTATTGAGCAAAAGAACTCTGAAGCTCAGTCTTGCTTAGTTGAAAATCTGCGTAGCATAATTTAAGAGTACCAATCAAATAGAAACGCACTGAAGGCACACAAAACAATTCAAGGATATAATGGCTAACTTGCACATGCAACAAACTCACTGAACCTACCTACGGACTACGGAGATATATTTGGCCGGTGAGAAACAAGAACTTGAGAGTTATCATTTTCGAGAAAGAGAACTTGAGAGCGTCTTTCTTTCTTTCATTGAAACAATTGAACTGGGACATAATGAAAATGGTTCAGGGGCAATTGCAGCTTTCGGTAGCAGGTAGTTCTTCCCATGTTGAGTATAAATTTACGTGTCAAAATCTATTAAAATTGCAATAAATAGTAGAAATGAACCCATAACTTAAAAATATAATGGGTTCAATGGTGAAAACTTTAAAGATTGAACCCATACATCTATCATCCTGGATCTGCCTTTGAAGTGGTTGAGTAATTTTTTATGTATGTAGAGTCTCCCATGAATTCCAATTAGGTCTGGATTCCAGTTAATAACTATAGCAGCCATAAAGCCAAATAAAATTTGTAAAAATGTACTTGCAAATAAACTTTATAAATCCTTGGAATGCTACTTTCAGGTAATTACTATGAATATTAAACTGTGTAACTAGGACTGCTATGTGATGTATAACTAGAGTTTCTTTGGCCAGCATGAGTTTTGATAAAGTAGACAGATAGCTCTTCATTAAGGTTCTATTTTATAGAAACTCTATCTCTATTGTTGATGAGACGCGCAATAGGGTTAATTCTAAGTTAGAGGTGTGGAGACAAATTTTGGAGACTAAAGGGTTTAGATTAAGCAGGACCCAGACATAGTATGTAGAGTGCAAATTCATTGATGCAGCGTATGAGGTAGGCATGGAAGTGACACTCCACGCACGAAAGATCCCCAAGAGCGACAGATTCAAATATCTTGGGTTTGAAATCTAGGGTAATGATATCACTCATCGTATTGACATGGCGAGATAAGAGCGTAGAAAAGCGTGAGTAAACAAATAGAAAAAGCTGGAAAGAGAAGGAAGAAGTGAACATCATGAAACTGCTCGCCTTTGGAGTCCTATGTGATAAAAAGGTAACACTGAAACTCAAAGGTAAGTTCTATAGAGTGGGCGTTAGATAGACTTTGTTGTATAAGATGAAGTGCAGGCCAATCAAAAAACTTCCTAGGTCAGTCAAATACTTACATTCAAGAGATGCATGTTGCAGAGATGAGGATGCTGAGATGAATGTGGTTATGCTAGGAGCAAAAAGATTAGATATGAGGATGTTAGTAATAAGGTCGGAGTGGTCTCCGTGGTGGACAAGATGAGGAAAGCGTGACCAAGATGGTTTGGACATATGAAGACGAGATGCACAAATGCACCAGTGAGGAGGTGCAGAGGTTGGTTATATAGGATAGGAAGACGGGCAGAATTTGCCCGAAGAAGTATGGGGGAAGGGTGATAAGATAGGGTATGGCTCAGCTTCAGTTTATTGAGGACACGACCCTAGAGAGGAGGATCTGGAGGACACATATTAGGGTAGAAGATTAGTGGGTAGTTAGTGTTTCTTATCTAGGGTGGTTGGTGTTTGCCATTGTCGTTAACACTAGTACTATTGTAGTTCTTGTTTTTGATATTTCAATTATCCACTCTTTTGTTGTTACTTGCTATGTTTTCATTTGTTACTTGTTGTACCTGAATTTGATGTACTTGAACCGAGGTTCTTTCAAAAACATGTCTACCTCCACAATAAGGTCTGCTCTAGATAATGTTGTCGTTAAGTTCCATTATGAGTCTAAAAGTGTTCCTGATTATCTTTTAATATACATGTTAAAAATGAAATTGAATCATGAATCTTTTTTCTATCATAGAGTTAAAGAGTATTCTGGCAACCCCTTTATCTGCATTAACTGACTTGTGCCATGTTTCAGGCATCTTTCATGCCAGTTCTAGTACTAGCGGCAAGAATATGTCCAGAAGGAATGGAAGCAACTCTCTTTGCGACCCTTATGTCCATATCCAATGGAGGGAGTGTCCTTGGAGGTCTAATTGGTGCAGGTCTAACCCAGGTATTTGGTGTCACCAAGGACAGGTTTGACAACTTGGCCTTACTGATAGTTCTCTGCAATCTCAGCTCTCTATTGCCTTTGCCCCTACTTGGTCTTCTTCCTGGAGACGAACCGGATACAAACGACAATACTGATATTGAGATGAAGTCTAATTGAATTCTTGCCTGCTGCGCAAATCCTGAATCTGGCGAAGTATCTCTGCCGCTTTTCAAGAAAACAATAGGAGAGAATACAATTGTAAATACAAATACTAACATTAAATGACTAAACATCGAGTAATGATGTCAATTCATCACTCCACAGAAAAAAGTTTAGTGGATTAGGAACTTGTTTAAGTGTGAGATAAATCTTGTACTGTGGACCCAGGAGTTCGGTCTAGTGGTACGAGCAGTCTTTGCCATTTCATGAGTTCGAACCCTCCTGTAGACAAAAAAATAGATATTTAAGTGGAGAAGGATAGATAGGCCGGCTATTTATCTACCAAGTTTCAAACTTGAGCATTTGTATTTCTGGATGACCCTCTTAAGTCTAGAATGCCCATTGAGAAATTGTTGTTCGGCCTTGCTGTTTATCTACCAGATTTGGTATTATGTGATCAAATCTTAGCTAAAAGGTATTGAACATTGATCGTTCTATATGACGATTCTTACTTTTGGTATAATGAGCTAATAACTACTAACTCAACTCCCAAGTTGATAAAAGTAATCTTTGAATTTCTTTGCCTCTTAATCTGGATGTCAAGAAAGTTGAGGAACAATGTACTCCCTCTGTCCATCTTTACTTGTCTCCTACACTATTTTGGGATATCCAACAATACTTGTTCACTTTATGAAATTGAGAGATAATTTTACACTTAGTTCTGAATTTATCCTTATCATTAATTACAGTCAAATCTCTATTACATTTTTTCAAGACATTGTATTGATTATATTCAAAGGGTAATTTAGTAAAATTATTTCATTATTTACTACTTCTTGCCCCATGTGCTAAATCAATAGGAGCCAAGTAAAATTGAAATTTAGTAAAATTATTTCATTATTTACTACTTCTTGCCCCATGTGCTAAATCAATAGGAGCCAAGTAAAATTGGATAGAGAGAGTACTTGCACTAGTTAAGGTTTAATGTAAACCTTCAAATTAATAGACCCACTTTTTTTTTTTTTTAGAAGAGAAGAAAAAGATTCTAGCTCAACAAAGCTCAATAGTAATATTTTCAACTTCTGTCCAATCAAACCAAGAAGTTATTAAGAATAGATAATATGAGTTCAATGGAACATTAATTACAAACACGAATAAGCAATAAATTGTCCAGTTTTTATAGCAAAAATTTCATTAGTTTTCAATTTTTGTAGTACACTCATAATTTTTTGGAAGTAGAAGGTAAGAGAGAGGAAGTAAAAGAAGAAGATGGAGAAGGAAGTTCTAGGTTTACTTTACTGGGAATTCTGTTTAGCAAATATAAAGTAATTTTTAGAGCTTTACATTGAAAAAAGGTAAATATTGTTATTTGGGGTTTAGATCCGTACAAATTTATCTTTTGAGCTATGTCTCTTCGAGCTCCAAAAACGTGTGTACCATGTGAACTTGAGGCATGTCTTATAAAACACTTCACTTTTCTTCTTTCATTTAGATGTAGGATTCACTTAAGGTGTCATGTGCATTTCATTTACAAATTCATTAATTTCCAATTGCCCTTTTTTTTTTTTTTTTTTTTGTTTTGTTGTATACCAAGAAATTTAGTATTCATCACCTCTATCTGATTTCATTATTTTTATCTATTCAGTTACCTTTTAACTTTGAGGTTATTTTTCGTGCAATAAATAAACATAACAATAATGTAAAAGTCATCAATAAAAGTGATACAATATTTTTTTTAATAAAATAATCTTTTCAATCTTTCTTTGGGTATGCAACATAAAAATTGATGCTATAATTAGAAAAAAATTCATTCACTGAATCACGTTTAATTCTAATATTATGATCTATATTACTTAAACGTTTTAAAAATGTATTTAGGTGTATATCAGATTCTTCAACATGAGTAGATTTTTTAAAAAATTCGTATGGATATGGCCTTGAAAATGAAGAGTCCCACAACTAAGATTACAATGCACATTTTTGAATTTCTAATATTTGTTCTGATATTTACTAATTGCTATAACTCACGTTTTTAGTTCCAATATTTGTTCAATGGATTATAAGAACAAGGAATAAACTTCTGAAAAATCTCTGTGAGGGGATGCTTCCCTATCAATGGACCCTGCGTAGCATAAATTCAGAATAATCGAGCTTCAATGTGAGTATCGGACATCGAATGAGGGGAAAAAATGTATGAACAATCCATCAATGTCTTATAAGCATCAAGATAGTGCGTAATTGAATACAAATTCTTCCAATATCATATATATATATATATTAAAAGGGATGTACATCCCTCCTACGTGGCGTCATCAAACTCCACTAAATCTTTTTAATTTTAAAAATTTCAATTATATCCTTGCCTTCCATCCCTTTTGCGCCTCCTCATCTAACACACCCTTTCCCCATCAATATCAGAAAGATTCGTTCGCCCATTACAGCGTTGCCAAAAAAAAAAACTCACTCTTCTTCCTATAGCCGCTGATTGGACTACAAAGAAGATCCTGCCTCATATATTGTACCTTATCCCCATCAAAATTTGGTTTACTGATTTTCCCCCTCACCACGACACCTCAAATGGAATAAAAACCTTCGCCCCACTCACCGCCGCCTCAAGTAGAAAGAAGATCTGTTGCACAGAAACTCTTCTTCTCTATGGATGCGAAACTTCACCGCCACTAACACAGAGCCACGCCTGCTCATACTTAATTTTATGGTCTTTTTAGTCTATTTTAATGGTGTTGTCTTTGTCAATTTCAAGTGTTCGAATTCAGGTTTTTACATATTTACCCTACCTTTGATCAAACTGCACTCCATTGTCAAAAGGTGTCTACATCGCTTCACCTTCAATGATCGACAACAAGATAATCCTCTTCACTAAATCTTCCTATACACTATCCACCGTCCATCATCTAATTCTACTTTTGCTGATTTTTAACTTTGTCCACTGTTGTCGGCTTGCTCGTTCCGTCACCCCAAATCTGTCATGGTGGAACCTATTAGAAAATTAGAACACACACCTCTTAGCAATACTGGTATGTTGTTGTATCAGTCTCCCCCCCAACATTTTAAAACTTTTATTTTCCCCTCCGGTATACTCTCAACACCGTCTTTTACGAAATTTTACATTTGGCGGCCTTTGATCGGTTCTCATCCGCTGCCATTGAAGTTTCTTGCAACATCACTCAGAATATCTTCGCTCTTCCAGGTATGTCATCAAACATCAGCTTGTACTGTTATATGAGACCTTCCAGTTTTTAATTAGGTTTGCGTGATGGTTTGGAAGTATAAAATATGTACCATATTTGTATAAGTGGCTATTTACATTTCTAACTACAACATATGGATAAGTTGAAGAGAAGTCTTTTTATTTCTTTTAAAGGTTTAATGTATCGTTTGTAACCTGCATTCTTCATTTCTCCAAGAAAATGATATTCATTGGACAAATGAAGTTTACTGTTGCTTTCATGTTTTACCCCATTGAGATTGTTTACACAGACCAGATGAACTACGTTAAAAAAACAACAAATGCGTCACCCTCGCACAAACAAAAGAATAGGAAAACAGTGATCTTTCTGCTGCTTAGGACATAATGTTGTCTATGGAATGATGCCACTTGAATCTCACACCTGCATAAGGAACTAAGTTGCTTGAAATTTCTAGGATTTCTTCTAGTATTTTTTATATCAATCTACACTATCTGACGCCTTGTCTACGGAACAATGTCACTTGAACTCTCACTCCTGCCTAAAGAACTAAGTCACTTGAAATTTTGTGCTCTTTTCGGGTATTTTGATTTACCAATCTTCAATCTCCAGATTCTTGTATTTACCAATCTAATCTATTTCTTCAAACAATTCTCAAGCCCTATCTAAGAAAAGATACCACTTGAAATTCCTAATAATTCTCCAGATGTTTTGATTCACCACTCTACTTCTTCTAACAATTCTCTCCCTTTCTAAAACATGACCTTGCTTGAAATTTCTGAAGGTCCTAGGTATCTTGATTCATCAATCTAAACTATTCAAGTATTTTGATTTACCAATCTAATCTATTACTTTCAACGATTCTTGGGCCTTTCCTGAGGAACAACACCACATGAAATTTCCAAGACAATTCCATGTATTTTGCTTTACCAAACTAACCTTTTGTTTTCAAAAATTGTCCTATCTTGTTTAAAGAACGCTGCAAAACTCCAATGCATACTCCTACTAAATCTCCTAATTCCCGAGTAATCTCCCCTATTTCTTCCCAACAATTTTCCTTAATTAAATGTCTCAGTGACATCTATAGATGTCTAGTTACAAGTGATGGAAATTTTGGACAAAAATTAAAGAAAGGAAAATGGTACCACTACTGTTTTATGATATACATAGTTATTTAACTGCATTGTGTTCTAATGTATGCCAATAATTATCTACTTCCATAAAAGAACTGCTCCATTACTAATTTGGTCACCCCATGCTGCTTGACGAGTTACTTGAATATTGTGATTGCTTTCCTTGTACTTTATGTTATTCCAGATAAGATCAGAATAGAACTTTTCAATATTACAAATATTTTCTCTTAAAAACTACATGTAAAGTCATTTGGTGTGACAGTCGGCAAATCTCCATTCTAGATAGCTTCCTTCAAATGTACAGAAATCTATCGAGGGTAACAGAGGTATAATTTAATATAATGTCCGAGTCATGCTTCGAATAGAGTTATATTTTGGTGGTGTTCAAGCTTAGTGTTTTTCCTATTGATATTGTAAGCCTGATTCATTGGTGGAAGGGGAGTACAAATTACAAAGAAGCCATTGTCGCTTTAACTATCCACCAGTGATGTATTGAAAGAAAATAATAGAGGTAATTTATATTGCCATCACAGAGATAAGTTAATGAGCAGCTGAAATAATTGACTTTTTATTACTCTATGCCTTTCCATGTACTCATAGTTGGATAACTTTGTAGACATATTTTTAAATAAACTTATTTTGTAACTTAGCAAAAAGTCGAAGTTATTTTATATATCTCTTCTCAGAACTATTAAATCAAATTGATTTAGAATGTGCAATGGAAAACTTGTGTTTTTGAATTTTCAAAAACAAAATCAATAACCTGTAAATAATTGGGGTAGTTCAAAAACAAAATTAATAGAAAAATTGCTCGCGCTTCGTGCGGATTGAACTACCCCAATTAGTTACAGGTTATTGATTTTGTTTTTGAAAATTCAAAAGCACAAGTATTTCATTGCACATTCTAAATCAATTTGACTTAAAAGTTTTGAGAAGAGATACATAAAATAACTTCAACTTTTTGCTAATTTACAACAAAGTTTGTTTAGAAATATGTCTAAAAAGTTATCCAACTATGAGTACATGGAAAGACATAGAGTTATAAAAAGTCAATTATTTCAGCTACTCATTAACTTATCTCTGTAGTGGCAATATAAATTACCTCTATTATTTCCTTTCAATACATCACTAGTGGATAGTTAAAGCGACAATGGCTTCTTTGTGATTTGTACTCCCCTTCTACCAATGAATCAGGCTTACAATTTCAATAGGAAAAACACTAAGCTTGAACGCCACCAAAATATAACTCTATTCGAAGCATGACTCTGACATTTTATTGAATTATACCTCTGTTACCCTCGATAGATTTTTGTCCGTTTGAAGTAGAATGAAGATTTACCGACTGTCACACCAAGCAACTTTACATGTATTTTTTAAGAGAAAATTTTTGTAATATTGAAAAATTATATTCTGATCTTATCTGGAATAACATAAAGTGCACGGAAAGTAATCACAATATTCAAGTAACTTGTCAAACAACATGAGGTGACCAAATTAGTAATGGAACAGTTCTTTTATGGAAGTAGATAATTATTGGCATACATTGAGAACACAATGTATTTAAATAACTATTTATATCATAGAACAGTAGCGGTACCATTTTTTTTTAATTTTTGTCCAAAATTTTCATCACTTGTATCCAGACATCTATAGATGTCACTGAGATATTTTATTAAGGAAAGTTGTTGGGAAGAAACAGGGGAGATTACTCGGGATTTAAGAGATTTAGTAGGAGTATGCATTGGAGTTTTGCAGCGTTCGTTAAACAGGAAGGAACAATTTTCAAAAACAAAAGATTAGTTTAGTAAAGCAAAATACATGAAATTGTCTTGAAAATTTCATGCGGTGTTGTTCCTCAGGAAGGGCCCAAGAATCGTCGAAAGTAATAGATTAGATTGGTAAATCAAAATACTTGGATAGTTTAGATTTATGAATCAAGATACTTAGGACCTTCAGAAATTTCAAGCAGGTCATGTTTTAGAAAGGGAGCAAGAATTGTTAGAAGAAGTAAAGTGGTGAATCAAAACATCTGGAGAGTTATTAGGAATTTCAAGTGGCATCTTTTCTTAGATAGGGCTTGAGAATTGTTTGAAGAAATGGATTAGATTGGTAAATACAAGAATCTGGAGAATGAAGATTGGTAAATCAAAATATCCGGAGAGATCACAAAAATTTCAAGTGACTTAGTTCCTTAGGCAGGAGTGAGAATTCAAGTGGCATTGTTCCGTAGACAGGGCGTCAGATAGTGTAGATTGGTATAAAAAATACCAGAAGAAACCATATGTAACGACTGGCCCAGCACTAAAGGGACAAAACCGTGATGGGCTGAGGCCCAAGAGTGGACAATACTTCACAGTGTTGGGCCAGTCATGACAGAAGTGGTATCAGAGCGGTTCGTCCTCGGAGTGTCCACAGATCGTGTCTAGTAGAGTTTTGTTTATCGGTGTGTCGGGCCCCACATCTATAAACAGGAGGGTATAGGACATTTAGGATGTTACTCTTTTTTCTGATCTTAGAACGTGCATT